>JARACY010006881.1:0-13619 GCA_029255725.1 Scrobipalpa atriplicella
GTGTATGACAAATGGTCAATGGGCTGAGAATAGCGCCATTAGAAATCAACAAAATCATCAATCACTGTGATGGGTGACGGCCTTCCTAATATTAAGTATTTCCTATCTGTTCGTTTAGCGAGGCAATAAAGGATACTTAACTTAAGTACTTAGTCCTCTATTGATGAAAAAGTAGGAAGTGTGGTTTAACAAACAATAGAAAAAATATACGTTGGTAAATAAAACGTTATAATATAAGTAAGCTCAGCGACACACCTGCGAAAAGTTCAGCTGAATCATCTGTTTTTCAGCGCTACGCCAAAATGTCATGTATAATTTTGCTGATAATGGCATCAATTCGTATTTGCAAAAATAACGACTTAACTAATAAACCTGTAATTTTCTATCATGAGAGAACAGAAAGGGCGGCAATAATTTTAGTCAAAATTTAGTTATGTCGTGACCTCTACGAATCTATAGCAATCTTAAAGGTTACTTAATTAGTTATTAGATATAGAATAGTACTTATTTAAAATTAAACACTAAAAGCGTATTCAGTCAAACTTTCCGCGCTTATCAGGAGAGTTTTTCTGTCGTGTGGGTTTTCTGATAGGAGGACCTGATAAAAGATATTTTAAACCACTGACACAGTATAATAAATGCCTCTGACATGATGGCAATTACTGGCACCAATAGATAGTACCCTTACTTGTATTTATCATTACCTAATTCTATTGCTTTTCTTCACTTCACTACGGTTTAAGAGTCTTATTTAGAATTTCCATCTGCATTTCAATAGTTGTTATCTGCTATTTCTCCAAGGTCCATCTCAGTCCGTTTCTTCAATTTTATTATAGAAAAGACTTCACTCTTTTTCTTTTCATGATAAGATAAGATAAGATAAGATAAGGCATTTATTTGCTAGAATACATGTACAATAACAAAAGATC
The DNA here is from genome assembly GCA_029255725.1 of Scrobipalpa atriplicella. Lineage (NCBI taxonomy): Eukaryota > Metazoa > Arthropoda > Insecta > Lepidoptera > Gelechiidae > Scrobipalpa > Scrobipalpa atriplicella. The sequence goes on from JARACY010006881.1 coordinate 930, forward strand.
TTAAAAATAAAAATAGCATCAATGTATTCGACCGAACAATCGGTGTGCAAAGTTTTGCTGTGTTTATGACATTCATATATGAGCGTCCACATATTTAGTACAGTTGTAACTAATAACTTTATTTACAATAAATTCACATAATGAGCTTATAAAAACATTTTAACACTAGATTATCAAATATGGTATCCAATGAAACAAAAGATTTAATTTGCTGAAACAGCAAACCATCCAGTTGTTGCATAACTTTTACCTATTAAAGATAAAACCATAATGTTTCACATGTGGACTTTTGGAACTGATTTAATTTATCACTTGTTTACGAGAGCAGTCTAGTAAAAAAACTAGGCGCCCAATTATATAAAACACAACATATTTTGAAACATTTTGGGGTTTAACAAGAACATTCTGTATCCGTCTCGATCCGACGACGACTCAATAATAACTCTATAATATTATTCAAATTGGCAAAAAATAAGACTGAACCTGTCGCCGGCGCCAAGCTCTTCACAGTAAATCCTTGCGAAACTATTTAAAGTATTTTAAGTAGTTTCTGGTGACATTCCAGTCCTGATCGTCGCGATTTGTCTATTTTTGCGGATCTCCAGATTGAAGCGTAGGTATAAATATTTAGCTTTCGAAACAGAGAATTTGGGTTTGTACAAAATGGTCTGACAAATCTATATTTTATATCGCTATCGGTCTTGATTTGGATTACTATAGAACCATTTTCACACCTTTTATTGCACACCCAAAGACAGAAATGACTGTATACGAAAATGAGCTTACAGTTAAGGCGCATGGCAAATAGGAAGCGGTGCGGTGCCGATGCGCCACTGGTGCGTCGTTTTTGTATAGAAACTTAAAATCAAGCTGTGCTGCGCAGACGACGTAAATTACATACAAAATCGGCGCACCGGCGACGCACCGGCACCGCACCGCTGCCTAAATGCCATGCCCTTAACTGTAAGCTCATTTTCGTATACAGTCATTTCTGTCTTTGGGTGTGCAATAAAAGGTGTGAAAATGGTTCTATAGTAATCCAAATCAAGACCGATAGCGATATAAAAATATAGATTTGTCAGACCATTTTGTACAAACCCAAATTCTCTGTTTCGAAAGCTAAATATTTATACCTACGCTTCAATCTGGAGATCCGCAAAAATAGACAAATCGCGACGATCAGGACTGGAATGTCACCAGAAACTACTTAAAATACTTTAAATAGTTTCGCAAGGATTTACTGTGAAGAGCTTGGCGCCGGCGACAGGTTCAGTCTTATTTTTTGCCAATTTGAATAATATTATAGAGTTATTATTGAGTCGTCGTCGGATCGAGACGGATACAGAATGTTCTTGTTAAACCCCAAAATGTTTCAAAATATGTTGTGTTTTATATAATTGGGCGCCTAGTTTTTTTACTAGACTGCTCTCGTAAACAAGTGATAAATTAAATCAGTTCCAAAAGTCCACATGTGAAACATTATGGTTTTATCTTTAATAGGTAAAAGTTATGCAACAACTGGATGGTTTGCTGTTTCAGCAAATTAAATCTTTTGTTTCATTGGATACCATATTTGATAATCTAGTGTTAAAATGTTTTTATAAGCTCATTATGTGAATTTATTGTAAATAAAGTTATTAGTTACAACTGTACTAAATATGTGGACGCTCATATATGAATGTCATAAACACAGCAAAACTTTGCACACCGATTGTTCGGTCGAATACATTGATGCTATTTTTATTTTTAAGATCTTTTGTTATTGTACATGTATTCTAGCAAATAAATGCCTTATCTTATCTTATCTTATCTTATCATGAAAAGAAAAAGAGTGAAGTCTTTTCTATAATAAAATTGAAGAAACGGACTGAGATGGACCTTGGAGAAATAGCAGATAACAACTATTGAAATGCAGATGGAAATTCTAAATAAGACTCTTAAACCGTAGTGAAGTGAAGAAAAGCAATAGAATTAGGTAATGATAAATACAAGTAAGGGTACTATCTATTGGTGCCAGTAATTGCCATCATGTCAGAGGCATTTATTATACTGTGTCAGTGGTTTAAAATATCTTTTATCAGGTCCTCCTATCAGAAAACCCACACGACAGAAAAACTCTCCTGATAAGCGCGGAAAGTTTGACTGAATACGCTTTTAGTGTTTAATTTTAAATAAGTACTATTCTATATCTAATAACTAATTAAGTAACCTTTAAGATTGCTATAGATTCGTAGAGGTCACGACATAACTAAATTTTGACTAAAATTATTGCCGCCCTTTCTGTTCTCTCATGATAGAAAATTACAGGTTTATTAGTTAAGTCGTTATTTTGCAAATACGAATTGATGCCATTATCAGCAAAATTATACATGACATTTTGGCGTAGCGCTGAAAAACAGATGATTCAGCTGAACTTTTCGCAGGTGTGTCGCTGAGCTTACTTATATTATAACGTTTTATTTACCAACGTATATTTTTTCTATTGTTTGTTAAACCACACTTCCTACTTTTTCATCAATAGAGGACTAAGTACTTAAGTTAAGTATCCTTTATTGCCTCGCTAAACGAACAGATAGGAAATACTTAATATTAGGAAGGCCGTCACCCATCACAGTGATTGATGATTTTGTTGATTTCTAATGGCGCTATTCTCAGCCCATTGACCATTTGTCATACACGAAATTCCTTGTCCCTTATACTGGGTCTTTTGTGATTGTTCATAGCGTTAAACTGCTTGTTTTTCATTTGAGTCTTATAAAATAAAATAAGGATTCATAATTCAATGCAGGCACATAAGAGTAACATAATATTATGTAGTTACAGAAAAAGAAAATTTAAAATTTGTTACATATTATTTAATAATTTATGTACTCATTTTTTTTTAATAATAATAATAATAACTAATAAGTACCAAAGATTACCTACAGTCTAAAAAATCCGAAATTTACCTGTTTATCATACTGTAATAAAAAGTAATTATATCCTGTATAAATATTTATTATTGTGATGTAAATATTGTTATGTAATATTTTTAAGAAGGTCGTTTTAATGGCCTTTAGTAAATGCACCAAGTGTAAACAAAATAACAGATTTCGGAAAACTTGTATCATATTATTATCACGTACACAGGAAATCACATAGTTTTCACAGGACCAATTATATTTTTAAACAAAATTGTCATACGCTATTTCTATACCGGGTGTAAGGGACAGTGTTCATATCCCTATAGCCCTAGCGTATTTAGTGGTATTGTGAAAGCATTCTTAAGTTTTTATTTGAGCCTACCCTACAGTGATCAGTTGGTAGAGCGATGGAATAGTATTATTACTGCGCGTCGTAATTTTTGGTTTCCATAATTGTGTTATTTTTTCTTAAATGTTGATGTAGAAGCTAATGTTCATGTTCAATGATGAAAGCTGGCTTGGCATTTTTGTCACCTACTGACAGGAATACCATTTTAATAATGCAAAATCTATATTCTTATTTTAGTAGTCACCTAATTTATTAATAACAGTGTTAGGTTTGTTGAAAAAAACGACATAACATTACATAATAACGATTTTTATTATGTCCTTAAAATTATGCTTACGTAGTTTTTTATTAAGTAGCTATCAAAAATTGGTCATTACTTACACAATCATCGATTCCCATAAAAATATTAACAGTAAATATAATATTTTTTTATATAAAAATAAAAATATATTCATCTCTTAAGATAAATTTGTACAATAAATAAAACACTCTCTTTAGCTTCCATACTTCTCCTTTAGCTCTCTTCGCAAAATCTTTCCTGTGCCACTCTTTGGAATAGTATCTAAGAAAGTCAAATCATCTATCTTTTTGTATGGAGCCACTCTTTCTTTGACAAAATCCTTGATGTCCTTTTCAGGAACTTCTTGGCCTTTCTTAAGTACTACGAATGCTTTAGGAGTTTCCCCAGTTTTTGCATGAGGAACACCAATGACGGCAGCATCAGCTACGGCTGGGTGCTCCCGGAGTACGGCTTCCAGTTCTGCTGGAGGCACTTGGAAACCTTTCACCTGGAATGGAAATCGCAAGTCCGTGAGAATAACTTGACAATACTAGGAACCCAGACCATAAAACTAAAATGTACAAATGACAAGTACAGTCCGATGATATATGTAAGTCTTTAGAATACTAGAGAGTTGAATTACACTAACGGCATTTTACAATAAAACTTGCTGTAGTTTTATGAAACGGACTTGAAAAGGTCGTGATACTCGTATCGTTTATTGTTGAGTGAAAACTGATTGTAATTAATAAAAATATTATTTATTCCGAAAAATTGTCGTATATCTGCAACAATAGGATATGTCGTCTTGCTAGAATAGAATTTTTTCGATTGTTTGCACACAATAAACATATTCAAAAACTAATAATAGTTTACTTGAAACACTTTCAGAAACAACAAATCACACAATTTTTTCACAAATCACAAGACAAACATTTTTCTGACCTTAATAAGCTCCTTTAACCTATCAGCGATGGTGATTTCTCCCTCTTCATTGATGACAGCAAGGTCACCGGTACGGAACCATCCGTCTACAGTAAACACTTCAGCGTTAGCTTGAGGGTTATCTCTGTAACCCCTCATCACTTGTGGACCCCTGACTAGAAGCTCACCATTCTGAAAAATTCAAAAAAGTATTTATTAGTAGGTACACTCCCGTTTTTAAGTTCAAGAGAAATAAATAAACAAAGATTTTATGGATAGGTAAGGTATTGGTCAACGATATGCGTAACATTCTCCATTAATATAGTTCTACCTACATAGATTAGAAGTATCTAGTTAAGCTGACTTCTTCTTTTGTCTAGTAGCCTGATGCTATGAACTCTTAATCCGGAGATCGTGGGTTTGAACTTTGAATCCTGACGAGGGAGAATGATTTTGAGTATGTAGTTGTTTACAGTTTGCTTAGAACAGTGCAAGCCAGTAACCTAACTTTATTATTTGACATTTACTGTTAGATGACCATTGATTTCATCGATCGTGTTAGTCATTCTGTTCCATCAGAATAAGAGATTAAAAGAATAAATCAAATCCCAATGTGTCATGCTAAACGATGTTACTACAGCTTGGTGAAAAAAAAAAAAAACTCACCTCGTTAGGACCTAAAGTCTCGCCAGCTCCACCGACGACCTTCACCTCGGTGTTGGGCAGAGGAGGTCCAACGTTCTTGTAGCATTTAGTATCTCTCATAGACATGGAGATGACGGGAGAGGTCTCGGTAAGTCCGTAGCCTTGCCTGATGTTTATCTTGCGCTGTAATTTTAAATCACAAATAGGTATTTAAATAGGAAATTTAGTAAATAACTGATGGTTAAACAAAAACTGAAAGAGGTTGAGTCAACGACACTGAATAGGTTTCAAAAAGAAATTCTTCTGGGATGTGAAAAAAGAAATGACTTCCCAAAAAAAAATACAACTGCGATCAAACGGAAGGGAGAGGAGTATAATTGGGTGTATTGCAATTTAGTTAGGCAAAAGGCTGACATCCTATCACTTTGCAAAATACAGTTCGTTCTTTTTAAAATAACCCTCAAAACTTGTCACACGTGGTGAATTATGAGGTCGTTGACGCTCTGTCTAACTGCCTACCCCGTAACGTAACGTACACGTGTGAATAAATGTATACTTACTTCTGCCTTAGCCAGGAACTTTTCAGCATCAGCCGCAGACAATGGAGCAGCTCCATTTATTACATATTCGAGGTACTGGTACGTCTTTGGTGTAGCTGCTGGGTGCGTCGACATAAGTAGAACTGGAAAAAACGAATAGAAAATTGTGATAAAAAGGGTATCAGCCTATCTACTGTGTTTGACGGAGCACCAGTGAATCCAGTGCTCTACCTCTGGGAATTGGGTGAAATGGTTCCAGCATCATGAGCTGATCACCCGGTTGCGTGCACAGCAGCCGTGCGGACAAGATGGTGCAAGTTCTACTGTTTTGATCTATTATAAGTATGTAATCCAATTTTGCGTACATGCTGTCTCTTTTTAGAATATATTCGATTAGATTTCAATTCTCGATACTATCATCGAATATTTTTCATAACTTTATTTAGTATAACAAAAAATCTTATATATAAGCATACCTAATGGTGGTGCAACGAATAATAAGTTGGTTTTGTATTTCTCCAATGCCTGCAAATAGGCTTCTGGCTGCAATTTTGGAAGAGTCACCAACTTTATCCCTTGGGACATCTTGTGGAACATTATCACTGATGCACCGTATATGTGGAAGAATGGCAACACTGACATGACGGAGTCCTGATGGGTTGCTAGAAATGAGAAAATTGTTGAACAAGTTTGCAAAAAAAAAAAATGAACGTTTTACAGAAAAGAACGAACATGCACCTCCAAAATAAATTACAGGAATATTTTAATTCATCTATTTCATCAGTAGAATAATGAGAACATGCATATTATTAGGCAAACGAGGTAGGTAGGAAGGTATCACATAAGAGGTATAAATCTTGGAAAAAGGTATAAATATATGGAATAATAGGGGTTAAAACGTTTATATTATACTGGTAGCACTGCAAATCTACCTCACTGCATGTATAAATGTATGGTGCATTAGAAGTTATGAACGTATGACGGCCGATAATGCTTATTTTGAGGTTTAAATGCAAAAAGTAAAATGCATGTAAAATGTAGCTTAAGGGGGAAACGAAATTAGTTAAATATTAATCTAATTAGGTACAAACAAATTAATAGAGACCCAGATTAGAATAAGTTGGCTGTTCCAATTCAAAAGACAAGACAAAATCATGTGGTGTCCTCTAAGTTGATATAATACTTACGAGTGGTTTCATTATGAGCCCTTATCGCTGGTTCGTTGATCTGTTCGCAATTGGCCACAATATTTCTATTCGATAGCTCTACACCCTTTGGCATTCCAGTCGTACCACTGGAGTAAGGAAGAAAACAAATATCATTTGGTCCTCTTCTAACTTCTTTAAGACATGATATGTCTGTGTGTATATCTTCGCTGAGTTCACTGAAAAGGACGGTTCCTGGCGCTGCTGCTTCTCCATTGGTTCTTACTACTATGATTTTAAGGTCCAATTTGGCCATTTTGAGAGCATTCTTCATGAGTCCAGCTAATTCTGGGATAGTGACGACTAGTTTCGCTTTGCTCATAAGTAGTTGTCGCTGGACTTCATCTGGAATGAGAAAAATTATAATTAGGTAATCAAAGGAGTATAATTTATTCATGATCATCATGACATACGATGGTAACTTGTTTATTCTTTCGTTAGCAAGTGCTTCAGACAAACACTGTCTATCATCGTTACGCCTTAAATTACGTATCGATTATCCGGTCAAGTTTAGGTTTTATCTACTTTAGTTCATAATTTGAATAAATGTTATTATTATTAATATAAAAATCATTATATTTTTATAGTTCTCCCTCTTCCCCATAGTTAAAGAAAAAAAAAGTTAATCGGTAGCGTTTTGTAATTTTACAAACTAAATTTTGTTTGTCAAACTTATTTTACTTAAAATATGCTAAATTTTCAAATGGGAAATAAAAATGTAAGCGTCCACAGTTCAGATTTTGATAAATTGTTCAGAATAAATCTGAAATCAAATTTTGAAAAAATCTTCGTTAAAGGTTTATTTGTAGCCTACAAAAGTTAAAACAAATAAATCTGTTAATTTAAATAACAGATTTATTTGTGTTATAGGATTAAATATTTTTATTTAGGTATCAAATTTCGTTCATTTTCCAGCTATGATTGAAATTTTGTATGCCGAGTTACGTCATTATGCACATAAACTTACCACTAGTTTGCATATGTCAAACATACCTCTGTCGATGTTTATAAAAGACTTTTTACATAAACATATGCGGTGGTAACCCAGATGTTCAAAGTCCTCAACAGTGAAATAAAATAGTACCCGTGGTAGGTATCCAGTTTCTTTATAATTATGGATAAGCCAAATCGATAACAATCAAACTAAAATAGTTGTTAGGTCTTGCAAATAACCTCTGATGTCATTGTTTCTGATGTCCATAGATAAACTACAAACAGTAGGCAGAATATTAACGGCTTAAGTCTGTCAAAACAAAGTATTTCCTATATGATGATGTTTTGCTCTGGCGATGGATGACCAACCCATCATAAATTTCAATTCTCTGAAACCGTTGTGTCCTGTCCTGCTTTTATTGAATGTCCAAGATGATCAGCTGGTACATTTTATGCTTTTATTATTTACACTTCAATATTACGTAGGTCGGCTGGAAGAAATTTCTTAGTAGAAATAAGCTGTACCTGTTGTGTCGTCATTCTTCATGTATTGTCATTGTCATGTAACTTGTGTACAATAAACAATAAATAAATAAATAAATTAGTTAGCTAAAAACAAAATAAATGATTCTTCAAAAAATGTAGAGCACTAAACTTACGTGCAGTATAGACAGGATTGAGGGTAGACACAACCCCACCAGCTTCTAAGATGCCCATGGTGATCAGCGGGAAGTCGGGAATGTTCGGCAGCATCACCGAGACGGTGTCTCCATCACGGATCTTGAACTTCGTCCGAAGGTTGGCTGCGAACGTGCTGGTCAGTTTGAAGGCCTTTTCGTATGTGTACCCTCGGCCAGTTGAAGCGCAGACCTGGAAATAAGGAAAGAGGAGGTTTAAAAAGATCGTAGGACTTATATTCGTACGTGATTTCGAAAAATTTATAAAATTTCTTTGAGCTGAGAGACGCAGCTAAAAGCTTTCAACTAAAAATTATAAGGCGGTGAAGATCTTGCTCACGAACAGCGCCAGCATAGTTTGCTATGATGTTCAGTCAGAATGTGGATAGGGCAGTAAAAATGTTTCTTTTAGTTTTATTTTCTGTCTTATTAAACCTAAATGGACCCGCTTCAATACTTCTCTTTGGTTGGCCGGTAGATTGCGCCGCGTGGCATTAGGTCCACCCTTTGTTCATTGTATAACATTAGGTATATAATAAATAAAATAAAAAGGCTTCATCATCGTCGACTCTATCTCGATTACCTACACTGAGAGCTAATCCGTCACAAAAAAAGGATAATTTTCTTACCGCCATAGTCCTTTCCGGCCATTTCTCCAAATTCTGCCAAACATAGTCGAATAACGTACAATTCGGTATTTCTAATTTCTTGAAAGGTGACGTCACAATCTTGTCCTGGGTCCAGCAACTATTACTCCTTACTTGAACACTGGTGCATTTTGAACTCTTTTGTAAAGTTTTTAAGGATCTTTGTAGGTTGACTAGGTTCTTTGAAGTCATGTTTCAAACCGGCAAGTTAGGATACAATTAAGTATTTTGGTGTTAATTAGAACTTATTATCACTCAATCGTATAATACCTGAAATATAAAGATAAGATAGCTGTTACGTTAAGTACAAAGAAAATAATAATGATAAAAAAAATCTTCGTTGGTATTATACAACAAAGTATAAAAAAATCTTGTACCTAACTGAACTGATTAGTTTTAAGATTACCTACTTAATATTTATTTATTTTTCATAATTTATTAGCTTCATTTCTATAAAAGTTATCGGTACGGTATACCTACACAAACTATATTCAAGATTAATAGTACAACATATGGGATGAAATGTACTAACGTAGTAAATAGACCTCTCTATCTCTATATTTGCTTTCCATGTTAACTAAAATATACCTACATACTTGTGGTTTTCAAAACACTTTTAAACTAAGGTTTTTATTTACCTTTATGAAGTACCTTAATATTTCTATTAGTTGTAAAAAATCTTGACTCTACATTCTTATCTCAGTAGATACATGAACAAACAATACAAGAACATTTTTATATTTATTATTATTTATTCAGTAGGTGCATTCCGTATTGCCAGTGTAATGACCTCAATACTATTACTATTTATATAGTGTCCCAACAAGATAATCATATCTGTACGTATTTTATCAAATCTCTAGTGATATGATCATCTACTTATCTGCCGGCGGGGGTCTAATAATAATATTATAACTCTTGTGTTATCACAGCTACCTGTCAATTTTTTTTTCTTGAACTTAGAAAATATTTTCTTATTTTTATCTCGAGTTAGCTCAAAGGAAGATAAGACAAGTATTTTACATAATATCATTATTATATTATAATCGTAAGATCGTAAAAAACCTACAGAAGAAGAAGAAAAATATCGTGCAAATAGTATTTTCAGAGGAACCGTAGCGGTTAATGTACTACAAAAACCTATAAATTATGCTTGTTTAGTACCCACCTCCTAACTGAAGAAATATTTTTCTTGAGTTTGAAAATAATGATAAAAAAATCCCGGTGATAGTTGTTCAGTTTGGTTGTCTGAGCAACCCCTATCAGTTTGCGGGACGCTGTCCCTTACACCCCGTATTATCTGGAGGCACGGAGTGCCTCCGCCAAGTCGAGCTAGCGGGCACGGCCGTACCATCCTTTTCTCGAACCACTTCAGAGCACTTTTGACCCCCTGATATTTCAGAACTCATAATACGGAGAAGGCTCAAATTCATAACATGTAGCGAGCTCGTGAATGTCAGCGAATCATCAAAATTTCAATCACGTTTGTTTTATAGTTCAAAAGTTATAAGCCCACAAAGATTCCCGATTTCGTACCTAATGTAGGTAGGGAGGTACTCATTCATCAAAATGTGCTGGCACTTCCAACTGTTCTAGAATCTTGAAATTCATAACATAGCTAGAAACAAGTATACACACACAGGGAAAATTATAAAAAATAAAAAATCGCGTTTAGATTTTATTTTATTAGATAAAAACTAAAAACAAGGTTTATTTGCGGTTCTAAAACAAGAATTTGTATGGAAGTACCATATAAAATGTTTTTTCCGAACACTAAATGTAAGTTTGTAAGTAGTTAAAAGTAAATCTACGAGCAGTGTTAAAATAATAAAATAGTTCCAACTTTCTTAATAAAAGCATGAAAATTAGAAAGTATGGAATCCGGAGAGTATGGGGAAATTATGATATCTTGGAGAACTGCTTCTCATCAGGCAGCGACACTATGGCCTGGCTAGGGTGTTACAGATAGCGGGGTGGTGCTGGAACAAAGCTTGGAGCACATCCTTGACAAAGGCTCAATACAGGTTGTTAAAATTAACTATACGGGGTGTATAGGGAAGTTATACAGGGTGTTAATATCAACTTTACTGTGTGTATGGGGAATTTATACAGAGTGCTAAAATCAACTATACGGGGTTTATGGAGAAGTTATACAGGGTGTTTAGATTACTATATTGGGTGTATTGGGAAGCTATACAGGGTGTTAAAATTAACTTAACAGAGTGTATAGTTAACTATACGGGGTGTATGGAGAAGTTATACAGGGTGTTAAAATCAACTTTACTGTGTGTATGGGGAAGTTATACAGGGTGCTAAAATCAACTATACGGGGTTTATGGAGAAGTTATACAGGGTGTTAAGATTAACTATATTGGGTGTATTGGGAAGCTATACAGGGTGTTAAAATTAACTTAACAGAGTGTATAGAGGAGTTATACAGGGTGTCAAAATCAGCTTAACAGTCAAAGTAACTCTATACACTCTGTTAAGTTGATTTTAACACCCTGTATAGCTTCCCCATACACCCCGTATAGTTGATTTTAGCACCCTGTATAACTTCCCCATACACAGAGTAAATTTTATTTTGACACCCTGTATTTCGTACGGTAGCGCCTTCCTTTGCTTCTCACTCCCGCCATTATTGTTTCTCGTCTACACTATCACAATAATAGACGCGAAAAACTAAATTAAATCTAGAAACTCGTCCTACGTGTGATTCGTTACGATTTCTGCGCAAAACTCTTTCTTCATACAAAAAATCATACCATGATGTCAAATGTCAATCTATTGCGCAAAACCATCAAAATAGGCATACAAAAATATTTATAATATGATTATGAATTATAAATTTAAAAAAAAAAACCAATTAAATAAAAATCGAGAGCCTTCTATTTTAGTTTTCTTCAGTGAAATCCTCCGTAGTAAAAGCGCTCAGTAAATTATGATTTCACTAGTCAACAATAGATGGCGCTGTACAGTTTTTAATTCGCGGTGGTGATTCAGTAGAATTAAAGCTCAAGATTCAGCGATTGTTGAATACAATAGACTCCGTTGTATTTATCGTCCGGATTTAACCAAAATTTCGTACTCAAAACCTTCCAAAAATACTGGTAAAGATAGCGATTGGGCAATGAAGAAACCAATAGCTATCGTTCGAGAAATACATCAGAACCAGAAAAGAAAATAAGAAAGCCTAACAAAAAGAAGTGAGATCCAATCAAAAACATTCTATGTAAATTTTCTGCCAAGCCTCGCTGTCTTTCGGCCGTAAAAAGTAGTGAGATCTAATGGTGAGCCAAGTCAATTGTGTTCTCTTTGACGGTCATTTATTCACTGATCTCCGTAGTCTCTATATTTTTAGTTAAACCACAATGGTGACTTGGCAATTACGCAGCGTGTTCTATGTGGTATTACATCAGATTTATTCAAAATACTAAAGAACAATGCGAAATTATCTTTAATAATTATAGAAATGGATTAAAAAATAAATTAGACAGTGTATTGAGACACTTTTGTCGTTTCTACGACTGCTGAACTAGAACGAGAAATTTCTCAACCGATTCATACAAAATAGCTTCTAATATTCCT
>JARACY010006882.1:0-13609 GCA_029255725.1 Scrobipalpa atriplicella
GTGAAAGTGTAGTGGGAATAATGCCTCTAGCCAACACACCGGCGGATCCATGGCGAATGCAAAATGTTGGGGACAGTGCCGTGAGTTAATCATTATGTTTGCGTAGCTTACAACTACTTGTTATTGTTGGTTTTTCCTCTTCTGATTACTCATTCGTGTAAGCGACACTTGTTAGAAGACAGGCTTTCATAGTTTGTGTGTATGGGATAATTTTGTAAGTGTTTATTTTATTAATTTCTCTCATGCAAACGCCCACCCGCCCATTTCGCATTTCTTCATAATTGGCGTGTCTAGTTAATTCGGCGTGGATGTGCCCGCTCACGGTGCTGTCGTGGTCTCAATGTTATCGCATTAAAGTGGTTTTGTTTTATATCATATATTTTTAGTGAAATGCTAAGCATGTTTCAAGGTCTCTTGGTTTTCCTTCTTACCTACCTTATTTGAATATTGACTTTATGGAGAAGGGTATTTAATCTATTAAGGACAGTCAAAGCTGAAATATCATAAGGATATTTGAAACATTATATGATCTATTTAAATGTATTAAATTTTATTAATTTTGTTTAGCGAGGAGTCCAAGGGACGAACAGCCTCCCAATGGTTGTCGAGAAGGCAGAATCTCGTCAGGCTTCCACCACCGAGAGCCTGGACTCCGGCGGAGACAACAACTTCGAGCGGGAAGTGGAACTCCAGGAGGTGGTGAAGGAAGGCCATGAGAAGGCAGATCCATCACAGTTTGAGTTGCTCAAAGTTCTTGGTGAAGGTTCCTTCGGCAAAGTATTTTTAGTGCGGAAGGTTGCAGGTGCAGATGCAGGGACTCTTTATGCAATGAAGGTAAAAGTGCACATATTCAAAATGCTAAAAAAGTATTACAATCACAACATATTTATAATATGGTACCTTAGAAAGAAGAAAATTAACTTTTAAACATTCTATTAAAACTAAGAAGGGAAATGATAGTCATTCAAATGATAAAAAAATAATTTTTGTAAAGTTATTTTAGTTTAAGTATTTTCTAATCAATTTACATGAACACATATACTTTTCTTCAACTAATATAAATAAATAAATAATAAATCATTTATATTCTAGGTACTTAAAAAAGCAACATTAAAAGTGAGAGACAGAGAACGTACGAAAATGGAAAGAAACATCCTGGTAGAGATGGGCCACCCATTTATAGTCAAACTACATTATGCTTTTCAAACTGCTGGGAAACTATACTTAATTTTGGATTTTCTTCGTGGAGGCGATCTATTCTCGCGACTTAGTAAAGAGGTAGGTGTATTTGAATATAATATTTATTTTAGAAATATGTTGAACTTTTTAATCATTGAGATAGGTGGTTTGCAAGATGGGGAAACCTTCTCTGCAATGGTATTTTGGCCTAAGATAAAAGTTATAGCTTGTTCCTCATAGTTTATAAACTTAACTTAGAATAGTTTTCTGGTCACAGAATAATAATAGACCAGATATCTGTTATGGCTATGTTTTCCTATTAGCTCAGAATAGTAAGTAGCTTACGTATATGGAAATTCTATGAAAATAAAAACATGACATGAGTCTATTTATGTGTTACCTACATTTTAATCCTTATAGGTAAGGTACCTTATACCAACCAATGTTTTCTGAATTTTAAGGAGAATCTAGGCTAGGCTAGAGTATAACTTTTATTCTCAATTCAAGATTGACACTGTTATCTAAATTGCAGGTTATGTTCACAGAAGAAGACGTAAAGTTTTACTTAGCCGAGCTAGCTTTAGCGTTAGAACATGTACACAAGTTGGGAATCATATACAGGGATCTAAAACCAGAGAATATTTTGTTAGACGCCGATGGCCATATTGCCCTTACCGATTTCGGCTTATCAAAATTACCGCCTAGTAGTGATAAGGCCTATAGTTTTTGTGGCACCGTTGAGTATATGGCGCCTGAAGTTGTTAATAGAAGAGGGCACACGTTTGCTGCCGATTGGTGGTCTTTTGGAGTACTTATGGTAAGTGTTTAATGTAAACAGAAGCAAATTATTAAGATGGTCTGGATTCTGGCGAACGCATTTCATACCAATATTTTTTTTTCTTTTTTCGAAATGTGTTTGCTCTTGACTCTAGACACTAGGCCAGGGATGAGACCTTGTCAGATTCATAGAAATATGCTAATTCTGTCACTTTCTCAACTGTGACATATTTATTGCTGTTGATTCTGGCGACACCATCTTGATTCTAATATTAAGATAGAGCTGTCACTTTCTCAACTTAGACTTAAGAAAGAGATAGACAGTAAAAAATGTGACATTGACATTCCTAAGTTGACGTAAGTTTGCTTATATGAGATAGTGTCGCCAGAATCGATAAGTAACATTTACATTCCTAATCTTACGTAAGATTGCTTATTTGACGTTAAATTAGAGAGCAGTACTCTTTCTTCTTCTGGTGTAGGAAGGAATGTCAGTCACATGTTTATTTTTTATCTCTTTTATATTTCTAATTCAAGAGAGTGACAGGGCTATTTTAAAATTAGGATTAATTTGAAACAAAAGCTATTCAAACCATTCAATTAGCATGACGGTTTTTTATTTTAGTTTGAAATGCTCACTGGTAACCTGCCATTCCATGGGGCGACACGGCATGAAACCATGACTCAAATATTGAAAGCTAAACTAGGTATGCCATCCAATTTGAGCGAAGAGGCGCAGTCGCTCCTTCGTGCACTGTTCAAAAGGAATCCACAGAATAGGTATGTATGTAACTTTAATTATGTAGCATTTTATTTTATTTATTTATTTAACTTTATGCACAAAAAATTGTACATGGGCGGACTTAACGCCAAAGTCATTATCTACCAGTCTACCTTAGGGCATGTGGAAATTGCAAGGCAGATGCAAAAATTATCTCTATTAAGTACTTAAAAAAAAATTATAACAAAACATATATTTGTTAAAAGTTATAAGGCAGTTAAAATAGACATAGAGGAACCATGTTCCTTCTCAAACTTTTTAAAATTACTGGCAGTTTATTTTAAATTTTAAGTCAAAAGGCAACTTACGGAAAACTTATCATAGTAAGAAAAAAAATTATACAGAGAGATGAAGAGTGTTACATATAAATTACACACAACATACAGATGGGGGCAAACTTCTTGAAGTAACTTCGGAGGTGAATTGCCTGAACGAAGCCGCGCTATTCGTAGATCAGTTAGCGTTTGCCTCCCGCACCCCGCCCCCGTCCCGCTACATAATCAAGAAGATTGCCTCCATCTGTACGAAAATTAAGGCGTTATTTCCTTGCGTGTGTATGGTACTCTGAAATCTTTATACTGACACGCAAAATGGCCAATTTTATGCTGTATTATATTCATTGAATAGCGTGCCGTAAAAACATTATTTCTATACTGTATTGTATAGAGATAGTTGGTTATTGTTATACATCATGCATGATAATTCTACGTACTCTTGTCTAAATCGCGTATAAGGTGTAAAAAAAATACATAGGTACATAAATCGAAATATTATAAAAATAATGGGCCTCCGCCTCCCATACAAATGATTCGACCAGCTTGTACCATTTTGTATTGGAGGTTGGAGGGCATATTTTTTAATACCGGGTGTAAGGGACAGCGTACCGAAAACTGAAAGGGGTTGCTCAGTCAACGAAACTGAACAACTATTACCAGGAAATTTAAGGAGAGCCAAATTTTATTTTTCATTTCCTGAAAGAATTTCCTGCTGATAGTTGTTCAGTTTAATTGACTGAGCAAACCCTTTCAGTTATCGGTGGTACGCTGTCCCTTACACCCGTCCGTATTCGTGGAAAGTTGTTCAGTTTTTTTTACGTCATATTATTATTTTGCAGATTGGGCGCAGGCCCTAATGGTATAGAAGACATTAAGAATCACGAATTCTTCACTAGTATAGACTGGGAAGCGCTTCTTAAGAAAGAGGTAATATTTTTGTTCTTTTTGTAACAGTTAAACATACATACATACATATTATCACGCCTGTATCCCTAATGGGGTAGGCAGAGCGTAAACGACCTAAACAAAGGCCGTTTCGCCACGTCTGACAAGTTTTGAGGGTTATTCCAGATAGATCTGTATATTGCTATAGTAACAGGTTGTCAGCCCATCGCCTAAATTACAATACTGAAACCCTCAAATCCCTTAGCTGATTTTTACAGCATGCCCGGGAGGAGATGCAGCTGGCACATTCTATGTTTTTCTATCACTCCCAGTCCAGCATGGAAGTTAAGTAACAGTTAAAACCATTGGTATTTGTCATTGAAGGCACGTTTTTATCTTTTATTAGTCATTAAGTTTAATTATTACTAGTTCTATGTAAACAAAATATTCTTTAGTTTTGCTAGCTTAGGCAATTAGTCATTCTATTGTTAAAATGTTTTGCTTACTAAAAATGTTTATTAATACAATAAACATTTTTTTAAATCTATTTATGAAGGCACAGTAGCATGTATGTTCTTGTTCTAACTATATCTAAGGCCCATATTTATAATCAGCTCTCAAGAGTGACAGCTAGTTTGAGTTCGAATAAGAAATGTCATTTCAGTACAAAACGGGCTGTCAAATCCATACTTAATATTGCTCTCAATCTTGAGATCGCTTTATAACTACGAGCCTAAATCACTCAACTCTACTCCAGGTTATACCTCACCATTCAAGATACTAAGATTCTATATCCAACATTCTCTGCTAAGTTGGCATAACGTCCGATTTCATTTAACTACTCAAAACATGTCAAACATGGCAAAAGCGCCCTTTTATAAGGTCGTCGACCCTCTGCCTACCCAGTAAATAAACAGTGTAAGGGACGGTGCCCCGTAAATTGAAAAGCTGAACTGAGCTATACCGAAGCGCTGTCAGCGAAAATTCTTGTGAGAAATGAAAAAGAAAAAAACAAATTAGCTTCCCTTTGCAAATTGTTTTTCTTTTTATCATTTCCTGAAAAAAAATCTTCGTGAAAATTGTGCATATTTACTGACAGAGCAACTCCTATCAGTTTGCTAGAACCTGTCTCTCACACCCCTTATGTATTTTGAACAGGTGGTCCCGCCGTTCAGGCCGGCGGTGTCACGAGCGGATGACGCGTTCTACTTCGACTCGGAGTTCACTTGCCGCACCCCCCGGGACTCCCCCGGAGTGCCCGCCTCCGCTAATGCCCACCAGCTGTTCAGGTGAGTCAGTAACAACGTGTGCTCCGAAGCGCGGAAGGGCGAAGTCGCCAAAGACCCGCAAGAATTGTGCGTCTTATCTGCCACACTTATGCACTCTCACTACTGTAGGTCAGCTGGGAGAGATTTCTTTTTAGAAATAAGCTGTACCTGTTATGCTATTGTTTTTTATGTTTTTGTCCTCTATATTATGTTCATGTGTCCAATAAACTGTTAAAATAAACTGGAGGTGCCTGACAGCTCAGACTTGGCACAGGATAGGAAAGAATGGTGCACTTTAATGTTGAAGGCCAAGATTCTCTTCGGTCGCTGAGCCAGCGAAGTAGCAATATTTATCAATAGACAGGTGTTTTATGTCTGATTGATTTCACATTTTATCATTTTACTAAACAAATATCTGAGTTTAGAACTTGAGATTATTTATCTGAGATAGAAACTTAGGTAATCTGTTTTGGCTTCATAGAAGATTTGATAAGAATGATTTATGATTTGCTAAAAATATCTACTACTGTTTCTCTCAGAAAAAACCTACTGAAAGTCTACTACTTCCTGTCTCACATTCCATTTGTGATCATAAGATTATTTTTTTTATTTCACAAGGAAATGACTGAAGCTTAACATGTTTAAATAAAAATCATAAATATAGTCGCTGATATTTCGCATACTTTCCTGTTAAATAAGATAACATTCTGACCAACCCATCTAATATAATATAACTAAGATAAGTTTGTTTGAAAACTAGGTATGATGTGATGTCATCTTGTGCTATCTTTACGCATGCATTTTATTATATGGCGCCTAAGTATCTAGTTACAATCTAAACAGATAACGTAGTACAAATTTTCCTCTGAATAACTCTTAAATGCTCTGTCTGTGAAAATGCTATACTATAAAATTAAAACATGGAATCAGGTTGTTAAATTCCAAGGGTCGCAGATTCGAGCTCTGCCTGCTTCGAATTTTCGACTTCTTATAGTTTAGTTACAATTAGTTAGAAGATACAGCTATAAAAATCTGCTATTTACCACGTGTTCAAAAACTAGTTTATTTATACTGTTTTGGTACTTATTTTCTGTGGTTAAGGCAAATACTGAGGTAGATAGGGAAGGGTGTTCATATAGGCAGGAAGACAGCTCAAAACGGGGTCAGCTAATTGCATTGACGTCATGTAGATATATCTATAAGCAATATGTTTGACCGCAGAGTTCGTAGTCGAACGTACTTTGCTCTTTCAATAGGATTTTATTTTGTTACACACCGAATAAGCTTACAGGGTGTAAGGGATGATGTCCCGAGAACTGAAGAAATTAGCTAAACAACTTTCACAAAGAAATTCCTCTCTGAAATGGAAAAAAAATACATTTTTATAAGAGCGTGAATGAGACTTGTGACGACCCGTAGCCTCGTTGGCAGTACGTCTGCCTGATACGCAGAGGGTCCGGGTTCGATTCCCAGCCGGGCAGACATTTGAATGATGAATTTAAAAGTCTGTTTCTGGGTGTGGGTGTTCTTTGTTGTTGTTTCTATGTGTGTTCATGGCACCCCGATACAGGGAATCCTAGTGGGGGCTAGCTGTGTAACTAGGCGGTTTGAAAACCACTGGCACCAAAATTCAGTACGTCGGGTTTTTCTTTGACTCGAAAACCCACTAGGTATATATGAAACGGAATAAATGTGCAAAGAGGGCATTCGGAGCGACCATTAATAGAAACAACCGCTTATGACGATCATTTATTGACTACTCATATTGGATATTACATACTAATTACTCTATAAAACAACCTCTATACTAAACCTATGTGTGAGTGAGGTACGTCGCACACTACAAATGTGACATTTTTTTATATTCCAAATCCATTTTATCCTGGTCGACTGCCTTCTGATTCGAGGGAATTTTGGCCTTAAAATTAAGTACGTCTAATCAATTTTTTTCTTACAGGGGATTTAGCTTCGTAGCGCCATGCCTACTGACGGAAGACAATAACAAAACGGTGACGAATCAGAACCAAAACCACGTGACGAATCAGAACAACACCAAGACGTCTACAGAAGACTTCTGGTCCGGTTTCGTCAATAGGAACAATTTCTTTGATGAATACAGGTTGGTATACGGGGTGTAAGGGACAGATTCCCGTAAACTGATAGGGGTTGCTCAGCCAACGAAACTGAACAATTTCATTAAATATTTCAGGCAATAAAATGAAATGAGGAAGGTTGTAAGTTGTGTTTGTGACCTCTGCCTACCTCTCTGAGTTAAGGTGTTCTTCTATTCGTTTGGGTTTCAAGTCGATCGACCCGATGAACCCTGGTGTCAGAGTTTTTAAACCGCCTAATAGCAATGCTAATAGGCTTCTGATATGTTCGTTTAACACATGACCGCTATCAAAGACAGAAACCTGGACGGAAGAACGGAATCTTTTTTTTTACAGTCAGGTGATTCAGCCTACATTGTCCTAGCCAAATTGGGGAAAATCTCACAAAGTGATAAATTAACAAATATCAACTTGTTACCTCCCGAGAAATCGAACCCATGACCTATGGCTCAGACCACTAGACCACAGAGGCAGTTGTAACTACGTAAATCTCTTATTTTCTCAGATTAATGGGCGAGCTAGGCACTGGCTCATTCTCAGTGGTCCGACTATGCGAGCATAAGACGTCCCGAGTGCAGTACGCAGTCAAGATCATGGACAAATCGCAGTACGATCCGAGAGAGGAAATTGAAATATTGCTCAGGTAAGAATAAACCTCTCTAAGAGCTGCACACACCTGCAAAGAAATTCTAAGGCTCTGTGTTAAGTCGGCTAATCCGTACTGGGCTCACGTGGTCGACTAAGGCCCGTTACAAGCCCTTATACGAGCTGTATAAGATGGAAAATTGCTCTGTGCTATAGTAGTTTGATTTGAGCACAAGACGTCTCGAGTGCAGTACGCCGTCAAGATCATGGACAAATCCCAGTACGATCCCAGGGAGGAAATCGAAATATTGCTTAGGTACGGAATTCGCCTTGTTAAAAAAAAACATATTTTTTTATATTTTTTTCTGAATCTTTACGTAATTTAAAAAACTGCTATTATAAAAGACATAGTACAAATAGTTTTTATTCTACACAAGAAACAAAATCTTATGTTACGTTGTGACGTCACTCGGGTACAGTTACTTAAATTTTAAAATAAAAATAATGGCTGATCCAAAACCGAAAACCATGAAATTAGTTTTTTTAAATTACGTAAAGATTCAGAAAAAAATATAAAATAGAATCTAGAGCTGAAGTCTTTACCGGCTTCGTCTACTGCACTTTGCAAGGTCTACTCGGTTTTCTCAATACATCTCCAACGCAATTCATATTTTATTTTTAAGCTTTGTCACTTTCTCAACCGTGACATAAGAAAGAGACAGTAAAGTAGGTAAAAAGTAGTCATATCTATGATACCATCGATTAACTCGACATGCTTAAAATCTAACTTATGCATTATTATTTATTATTGGTATCATATCTGTTTTCATAGTGTATTGTTATGTAATGTGATACATAGTGAGTAGGTAATAATGCGTAAAAAATAAACTGCTTATCAAGGATATATAATACGCTTATTTATTATGCATGCATTGGGTATAACTACAGCATGACTCATTGTTTACTAATAAGTAATGGGAAACAATTAACCGATCCTCAAAAAGATTACTAAATCAGCCTCAAAAAATTCATTTCAGCCGCAATAGGTTAGGTTAGGTTAGAAGTTATTATATTTGAGGCTGATTTAGTATTTTTTTGAGGATCGAACGCATAAATATTTAATTTTTTTTCTTACGATAAAAAGGTAGTTTATTTACAAATACGTCCTAAAAGATTTTTCCTCTAATTCTGAATATGAATTCTAGTTTCAGACTAATAAAACGATTCAAGGAAGTATTGTTCACACATTATGATGCGTACATTGAATTAATTAATATACCATCAAAATTGTGTCAAGAAACGTCATTGAATTTTAGCGTGAATTATTCTGAATCACAGTTGCTTGTTTTATTAAATTTGTTTGCGTTATGAACTGTTGATAGAATCGTATTTCAATTTCGTAGTATGTTAGTTATGAACTAATGAATGTAGGAAAAATATGATTGAAAAAGCTAAAAGAAATTAGGCCGAGTCTTTGGTATGAATAATGCGCTATATTTCGTTCATATTATGTTTAATGTTTATACCTATATTTTGTCTCTAATAATAGGTCCTATTTCATTCCATTATATCGGACTAGTCTAGACATATCACACGCAAGGATAAATTAAATGAAATAAACTAATTTTGAATTTTCTTGTTTGTAGAGAGCAGGTATTTAATTGTGGTTAAAAATTTGCCTTAGACTGGTTAGCATGAAAACGTAACAAAAATTTAAATTTATTTTATTTTATGAGTCTACATACACATACATACAGAAATCACGCCTTTATCCCTAGAGGGGTAGGCAGAGCAAAAACGACCTAAACAAAAGTCGTTCCGCCACGTCTGACAAGTTTTGAGGGTAATTTAATTACAGATTATAATGTATATTGCTATAGTGACAGATTGTCAGCCCTTCGCCTATAAATTGCAATACACTTAAACCCTCGGATCCTTTAGCTGGCACATTCTATGTTTTTCTATCGCTCCCTGTCCAGCATGGAAGAATATGAGTCTATTCTATACGCATGTTGCATTTGTATAATTTAGATAAGAATTAGATTGAATGACCTAACTCTATTAAATATAACCTGAGAACGATCTGATAAGGTCTAATTAAAGAGACACATGTGCAATATCTATTTTACGTCTAGTACACGTGTTTTCTACTGGCAAATCAGTATCACTTTATGAAACAACAAAACCAGAATAAATATTTCTACTTATTATGTTTCAGGTTTTCAGGGATTAATCAATTAAATATCGCAGATTTCAGCTAGAGCACATGTTTATTTTTTACACGTCAAAATCAGTACAAGACTACCTTCTTATAATTTTACATAAGTAACATGAAACTACCCACTCATATACAACACTACTAATATTATAAATGTGAAAGTTTGGATGTTTGTTACTCAATCACGCTTCAACCACTGGACGGATCGGGATGAAACTTGACACACATATTAGGCTACCTTTCACCGCGGGAAAACTTTTATTTCCGTGGGAAAACTCATTGAAACCTCGGGTGGAAAGCAAGTTACAAAAGAAAATCTTTATTTCAACTCTAGCTATATGTTTAAGGCAGCTATTAGAGATAATAAAATGCTTAAAAAATTGGTAGGTATTTGAGATAAAAAGTCTAAAAGGTACAAGAATATAAATTTTTATTTATTGAAATATTAAGATAGGATAGTAAATTGTACTTCCATGCTGGACTGGGAGTGATAGAAAAACATAGAATGTGCCAGCTGCATCTCCTCCCGGGCATACTGTAGATTCGAGGGTTTAATTGAATTACAATTTAGGCGATGGGCTGACAACCTATCACTATGGTAATATACATAATCATCATCTGTATTAACCCTCAAAACTTGTCAGACGTTTCGGAACGACCTATGTTTAGGTCGTTTTTGCTCTGCCTACCCCATTAGGGATAGAGGCGTAATTTTATGTATGTATGTAGTAAATTGTCACGCTATCTATTTTAGAGTCAGTTGCGTGTCGACCTTCTCCCATCGATCCGGTCGTACTCAACCAATTTGTCTGGACTGACCAATACTGTCCGTAATCACGCTAATGTGTTTATTCTTCCTTGCTGGACTGTGAGCGATAGGAAAGCATAGAATGTACCAGCTTTTTTTTCGTCGCGTTTAGCGATTTTAAAGTTTTTTTTCTTTTTTCATGCAATTTCTTTCATGCTTTTCTGGACACGATAGAAAAATGACGAATGTTTCAGCTGCTTCTTTTCCTGGTCATATTGAGGAAAAAAAAGGGTTACGGTATGACTATAGCAATTAGCAATACTCGGTTGGTTGTTTCTTAAACGTTCTAAAATGACGCCATTTATGAGGTCTAGTACCTACCCCGTAAGATATACAGACGTGACTAATGTATTTTCTTCTATTTATATCATTCCAATGTCTTTAATCTTGCAGGTACAGCCAACACCCCCACATAATAACCCTCCGCGGCGTCTACGAAGAGGGTGGTCGCATTCTAGCCGTGACCGAACTATACCGCGGCGGCGAACTCTTGGAACACATAACCTCGCGCCGGCATCTGCCCGAGAGAGACGCCGTGCCCATACTGAGGAATGTGCTACACGCTGTGCATTATCTGCATAGACATACTGTTGTACACCGGTAAAATTAATAAATGTATACTACAAAAATAATAGTTTGCGCATAAAAAATTATAGTCTATACGTCAATATTCCTGATTTCCACTACGACACGGAAAAAACGAGAAGTCACCAAAAATAAGGAATTCAAGAAAAGGCGAAATCTACATAAATGGACAATTCTAGAAATGGGGTAGTCCACGGAAATGGAGAACTGTAGAAATGGGGTAGTCCCCAGAAATGGAGAATTCTAGAAATGGGGAAGTCCACAGAAATAGAGAATTCTAGAAATGGGGAAGTCCACAGAAATGGAGAATTCTATAAATGGGGTAGTCCATAAAAATAGAGAATTCTAGAAATGGGAGAGGCCACAGAAATGGAGAATTCTATAAATTAAGAAGTCTACAGAAATGGATAATTCTAGAAATGGAATAGTCCATAGAAATAGGAAATTCTAGAAAATGAGGAAGTCCACAGAAATGGATTTTAGTAATGGCGGAGTCCTTTTTTACTTACCAAATCTATTCCTTACTTACAGAGACATAAAACCATCAAACATACTGTTCGCAACAGCGGAGAAGTGGCCGGAAGACATCCGTCTAGTGGACTTCGGCCTCGCTAAGCAGCTTCGGGCTGAAAACGGGCTGCTTATGACTCCCTGCTATACAGCCAACTTTGTAGCGCCTGAGGTGTTAAAAAGAGCTGGATATGATGCCGCTTGCGATATATGGAGCTTAGGTAAGATTTTTATACGGTTAATCCAAAGAAATTGAGAATTTGGAAAATTGGAAAGTCCATTTATTTATCGTAGTTCATAGAAATGGAGAATTCTAGAAATGGGGAAATTTACAAAAATTAAGAATACTAGAAATAAGGAAGTCCAAAGAAATAGAAAATTGACATTTTGAAAACAGACATTTTAAACAAAAAATACACAATATTTATAACATTTTTTACAGGGGTGTTAGCGTACATAATGCTGTCTGGTCGGACACCATTCGCGTCCACCGGTGACGACACGCCCGAAGCTATCTTAGCTAGGATCGAGTCCGGAAAAGTAAGTACGACTTATAGTACCGTTTTATCAATAACTCAGTTATTTCTAAAAAATAATAATACAGCTCGCTTTTTTGGGCATAAGGTAGGTAGAGTCTGTTCGAAAAGAGAACAGGCATAGAATCGGAGGGCGCACATTTGTATAAACTATCCCACGGCTGGTTGCGTGGCGTTTATGTCTAGGTCTTTAACCTAAGACCTCCAAAATTTAATGTAGAAGGTTACTGTTAAAGACTTGGGCATAATCCTCACATGACCAAGCGACAGTTAATTAAATACAAATGCGCGCCCTCAAATTCCATGCCTGTTCTCTTTTCGAACAGACTCTATATCCCGTAGTAAGTAACATTATTTCCGTTTATAGGATATGATCTTCCTGCCGATGTTTATCAAAATCCGTTATAGTACGGCGGTTAGCCGGAAAAGTTTGCAAACTGGCGTGATGGGATGAATGGGTCTCAGACTGGTTGTACACATCCTAAGGTAACTTTTGAGATATGTTGCCCTGGTGGGTACACTCTATGGGTCTGCAGGCAGGGTCGGTTAGGTTACTATATAGGAGCAATTACAGTATTTCAATTATATAGGAGTGGTGCTCGAACAAAGTTTGGAGCACACCCTGGTCAAATTCACATCGCGGTGAAAAAAATCCAAAATGGCGGAAAACAAGATGGCCGCCATACAAAATAAAAAGTCGAATATCTCCTAAACGATGAGAGATAGATGGAGAGTGCTCGAATAAATGTTATAGGGAATGATAGTAGGTAACCTCCGGTGATCACGAAAATCCAAGATGGTGGATCCAAAATGACGCCTGATAAAAAAATGCTCCGATCAGGCTGCAATTTGGTTGGTGAGATGTCATTGAAGTACTAATTCGATATTGATAGTTCGTTTTTCAAATTCACAGTTTTCCAATTGCATTAGTACTTCAATAACCTCTCACCAGCCAAATTTCAGCCTGATTGGAGCATTTTTTATATCAGGCACCATTTTGGATCCGCCATCTTGGATTTTCGTGATCACCAGAAGTTACCCACTATCATTCCCTATAACATTTATTCGAGCACTCTCTACCTATCTCTCAT
>JARACY010006883.1:0-13592 GCA_029255725.1 Scrobipalpa atriplicella
GAGCGAAAAAGTAAAATTTAAAAGTAAAGAAAAAAAAAAGAAGGGATCTTATGGTTACATTGCTGCCGATTCTGGTGGCAATAACCTGAATAAATTTTAAGACGGCGCTAACACGTTTTCAACTTGGACATATGAAAGGATAGCAAATAAATATATGGAAACGACATACCACTAAAAGTTAAAGTGACTATTGTACCAAATTTTTCGTAAGTATTAAACTTTTCTCCCAATTCTGCCCCAAGTAGCCATTGCCACCCTGTACACACAAACGGGTGTATAACTGTCCCCTCATTACGAACTGAGAAGTAGAAAAGACGGTGTCGTTTGACAGATCAATACTCAACAGAGGGGGCTTTCACCTCCATTCACGAGCCACTAGTCGACCGACACATGTAGCCGACGGAGAATGGCTCACGACGTTTTGCAGATAACTAACTATAGTAAAAACGAATCTTGACTTGAGTGCACGGAATGTAGGCTTATAACACTCTAATATTCATTAAAATATACAGGGTGTAAAAAAAAGTACTACGTTCCTTTAAACCACATGTTCTACTGATGATACCAAACAAATTTCCCAAAGAAGAAAGATTTTAGCTCGAAAAAAAAAAAGCGTTTTCCATACAAAGATGCTCTCCGGGATCTGCAGTTTTGTATGGACAAGACAAAATTTTATTTTGAGCTAAAAATTTTGTGCTTTGGGGAAGTTGTTTGGTATAATCAGTAGAACAAGTGGTTTTAAAGGAAAGTAGTTATTTTTTTTACACCCTGTATAACGAATTGGTACGAGACGTTTTGCAGTTTATATCTAACTATAAAGTAAAATTTTATCTAGAGCGCACAATATGTAGGCTTAAAACACTACAATACGTACATACAACACGACTCGGCAACTTCAAAAAAGTTCAGTTTCGCCACGTCTGAAAAGTTTTGAAAGTAATTTCAGAAAAACAAACTGTACCTACTAGTATTGCTAGCCCATTGTCTATATAGAAACTCTTGAACCCTTCTACTTCTACTGGATATTAAAGTTTTCCTGGGAATAGGAATAACTCAAAAGTTCCTGCGTTTTTAATCGCAAATTTAGGATGAAAATATCAACAACTGTTTCCGAGGTGTACTCAATCGACCCGGAAATCGTGTTTTTTTTATTTAGTATGGATGATACGACTCTAGAAATTCATTTTTAACTAAACATCAGGCGGACAAATTCACCTTGTTCAAAAAAAAAAAAAACATATTTATTTTATATTTTTTTCTGAATCTTTACGTAATTTAAAAAACAAATTTAAATAACAACGGTAGGGCACATTAATTTCACTGCTATTTTAAAAGACATAGTACAAATAGTTTTTATTCTACACTAGAAACCAAATCTTACGTTACGTTGTGACGTCATTCGGGTACAGTTACTTAAATTTTAATATAAAAATAATGGCTGATTTAAAACCGAAAACCATGAAATTAGTTTTTCTAAATTACGTAAAGATTCAGAAAAAAATATAAAATAAATCTTTTTTTTTTTTAATAAGGCGAATTCTCGGCAACTTTTTATCTAGCCCGAGGCCTCCCCTTTCTCTTTCCTCTGGTCCCGATCGAGCCATGTTTATTATGTAAAAAAATAAACTTAGCGAACTCGGTAATCGTTTACGTTTGGCCAAGGTTCGCAGGAGTGTTCGACGGTGTAAGTGGGACGGGGAGCGCGTGGCGATGGCGGCGGCGGCGGCGGTGGCGGCCACCGGTCGATCGGGCCGGGTGAATGACCGCCGCGCGTCGCCGGGCCCGCTCCGTAGTGGTTAGAGCTGATCTCGGAGAGACTAAAGTTCGAGGGCACTCGTAGCAATTCGTACTTGCTAAAATCACGACTTAACTAATATGAGACTGTACCTGTCATTTTATATCATGAGTATGCTCTAGTAGTCTGAACGTTAGGTTAATAAGGCAGTCTTATTGCTAAGTGGCAATTTCTTCCAGGCAACCTTAGTACAGGAAATGGTTTATATGGAGTATAATAGTAATAGGTCTAAATTCGACACGTCTGTATACTATTAATTTTTCACTTGCTATAGTAATAGGTTGTCAGCCCATTAACTATTATACAATACCTACACCAAAAACATTGAATTTCACAATATGATCGGGCAGTAAAGGTTCATTCTAATATTTGATGGCTTCGCTTTCGCATGGAAGAAAAATGATACCCAAGTAGGTACATATTATGTTGTCTTTCTCGTAGGAAAAGCGCGCAACGGAATGTTTTTGATACCTATTATGTTATGAACTAGGAATTGTATAGGTAGCGCTCGCAGAGGGAGTTCATTTCCCATATTTCTAGGAACACAGTTCATAAATCCTTGGTAGGTCAATGCCAGTAATATCACAGTAGAAATAAGGAAGAGTAAAACATGTCTATATAGGAGGAAATGTAACCAAAACGTTTTGTGTGCCAAGATAATGCAAATATTATGAAAACTGAAATCTACGTCTACCAATGGGCAGAATGCGTGTTCAGTCTTGAAAGAAACTATGATGGAGTAACAAACTTTTTCTTGTATAAATATACAAGATATATCTCACGACAGCCGTTAAGCTGTACATGTATATTGGCGTAGTGTGCGTCACTTCGGCATAGTAAACCTATACGGTATGGCACGCCTTATGTTAAGCGGTCAGTGCAAATCAGAGGCATCCTTCGCGTATAGCCGACCCTACAGAAACCTTTTCACGCCCTTCACTGAAGGGTTCATTGGCCGATGCGCTCTGACCTTTGCATATTCCGAGTAGTATTTCCCAGCAACATCATAAGCTGAAAGGGAAAGCGGCGCTCATTCCAGGAACCGCTGCGATCCAGTTTAAAATCAAACATAAACACGACACTACTAGGTATCATTCGGGTATATTTATTACATTCTTTCGTAACAGTCCTATACTGATAATATTGTACACAAGGAGGGATCTGTTCAATAATTGGGTACTTGACTGGGTAGCTTAAAAAATTCGCAACGTTTATACTTAAAACTAATGGCTAAAAATATTGTGAATTTCATTCATCATAAAACACAAAAATGCACATTTAGATTTTAATAATCGAATTAAAAGTATATAAGTTATTGATTTGATTAGTCAATATTTACTAAAATGTGACGTCATAATTTACTATTTTCATACAAAAAAGCGTTTTTGACATTTCATAAAAAGTTGCTGATTTGACTAGTTGGAAAGTAGCCAATTTTGTGTTTTTTTTTTAAATATTTTATGGCTTGGATTCAAGTCCTTTAAGCCAAGTCTTAATTTGGTCACTACTTATTTTGGAGCACAAGAGTTTAAACGAGTGAGTGAAGTTTTTGACATACGGATGTTAAAAACTTCACTCACTCGTTTAAAAAAAACACAAAATTATTATATTAGTACAATATTATCTGTATTAGGTAATGAATATTTTTTATTTTTTGAATTTGAATCAAGTCTTTTTGTTTTTAATCAACATATACCACATCAGGTCGATCGAATCGAAACCCATACGACAGAAGAAGATCACATAACATATTGATGGATGTGTATTCCAACAAGTCACTGTACAAGCCAAAAATACATACATACATACATAAAATCACGCCTTTATCCCCAACCGGGGTAGGCAGAGCAAAAACGACCTAAACAAAGGTCGTTCCACCACGTCACGTCTGACAAGTTTTGAGGGTTATTACAGATGATTAGATATGTATATTGCTATAGTGACGGGTTGTCAGCCCATCGCCTAAATTGCAATACACTGAAACCCTCAAATCCCTTAGCTGGTTTTTACAGCATGCCCGGGAGGAGATGCAGCTGGCACATTCTATGTTTTTCTATCGCTCCCAGTCCAGCATGGAAGTAAAAAATACAAGCCCAAAATCCACTACAATATTCGTATTGTTTTACCTGTTCAAATGCTAACATTTCTCACTGCGAAATTGATTAATCACTCGACCGTTGGTTAGCTAAAAAAGTCGCACATACCCGTGGGAAGCGCGATAGACAAAGGTGTTCGCTGTCGTGTCATTAGGCCGGCCTTTATGCGGCATAATACCACAGATAATAGTCAACAGCCTCCATTACCAGTAGGGTTGGCAGTGCTTCAGATAAGGCTGATATCCTTTGGCGTTTGTGTAGTGTAGTGCATACAGTACAGGAACTTGGTGGCTAGGTCGGCCGTAATAAAAATGTAGGGAGTCAACACAATGTATATTAAACAAGGCCACGGGTGAAACAGCGGTGCAAAAAGCTTAATAAAGTTTATAGAGTTAGTTAGTCCATCCTTAGATAGCCAAAGATCTTGATATTTTTCGGAAGAACTGGCTTGTTTTCTCGATAGCGAACCCATGAGAATGGTACATTTTGCGTTTGATTACTCTAAGAGCTGGCAACCCTAACTGAAACGCCAGTACAAAGGGACGCGGTACAATACAATGTAGTGGAATGGCTTGTGCAAGGCTCTCTGTGGCTAGAGAACGTCGGATCTAATCGATACTAGCATCATCCGAGTGGGTTTCAACTTTATCTAGAGATTACAAGTAGCGAAGAGCAACCGCTAAACGGTTAGCTTTTCCTCTAATTAAGAGCTGGCAACCCTAATGGCGAAAACTGAAACGCCAGTACAAAGGGATGGCGTACAATACAATGTAGTGGATTGGCTTGTGCAGGGCTCTCTGTGGCTAGAGAACGTCGGAAGATTACAAGATGTCGCTCATGGCAAAAAGTTTAGTTTTTCGACTTTATGAAACACCACCTAATATAATGTCTCTATTTACCTGAGGTCTAAATTAATGACAGTCAGGTTTATACTGCTATCGATTTAGCGAGGACAACACTTACCTAAAAAAATTGCCTTCTCTTTCTGATCTTTCATGATAAAAAAAACACAGGTTACAGATTTTGGTCAAGATTCAGTGATTTTCTGAGCATCCACTGTCCTACTTGCTGATAATGAGTAGTGATATATAAATAGATTCCCATTAAAGAACATAATTAAGCAATTTAATTAGTTCACAAAGGAGTACACGAAACGCGAACTCAGCAAGACAAGACACAAAACAACGAAGTCGACGGAATGATTTACGTCTGACTGCGAGGCGGTTTTCGACTGATGTGGCCAATTTAGTTCTAGCTTTCTGATTATTTCCTACACCGTTATTAAGTATCTTCCATGCTGGACTGGGAGCGATAGAAAAACATAGAATGTGCCAGCTGCATCTCCTCCCGGGCATGCTGTAAAAACCAGCTAAGGGTTTCGAGGGTTTCTTTGTATTGCAATTTAGGCGATGGGCTGACAACCTGTCACTATAGCGATATACTACCATAAACACCTACAATAACCCTCAAAATTGGTCAGACGTGGCGAAACGACCTGTGGGTCGTTTTTCGCTCTGCCTACCCCATTAGGGATAAAGGCGTGATTTATGTATGTTTATGTTATTAAATACCTGGCACAATTATGTTGGGAATTCGAGGGACTGTTCCAAAGTGCAAAAGGATTGTTTTTAATAACCACTCATCATGTCCACCGCCTTTTTTCCCGTATTTCACCGGTCGGCTACCTAATCTACTACCTAGTAACTTTATAAACAGAGCGACTGCCGTCTGACCTCCGCAACCCAAAAGGTTTTAATTAAATGAGAACATTATTCTTCTGAAAAGTGAAACAATCAATAATCAAGGAATTTATAAAAATATATTATTTCTCTAAACATACCTACCTACCTACGTCCTGGGTAACATTTAAACAATTTCTATTCTATTCCGTATTTGCCAGATCTGGCCAGCGTACGTCACCCCGACCCCAGCCAATGCCGCCGGAACACCACACTCCACCAAGTCAGCAGTTTAGTACATCGATAGCTGGACTTTCGGCGGTTTGCTTCAGCTAGATTTGCAAAACGGCATGTTGTTTATCGGTTCAACGTGAAGTTGGCATCCAGAACGTAACTACCAATAGAATTAAGTATTCAAATTAGCAGAGGTCATTCAAAGCACCCAGTTGGAATAGAAAAGCTGTAATAAATCTGCCTCATCTTATCTATCACCCCTATTCTATTCTACAAATTACTTCTTGCCTAAATTGGCCTGTGCAGTGCATATTCTCACACTAAACATGCGTTCTTATAGCCACTTCACCAGAAATGCACTACTGGTGCAGTTGCGATTCGATTTAAATGCACTGGCTGCATGTGGCGCGCGCGCGGGAAATTCTGAAAGCTCAGTGAGGTCAAACGGGGTCATAGCGCTATCTCGCCAGATTTATTACAGCTTTTCTATTCCAACTGGGTGCTTTGAATGACCTCTGCTAATTTGAATACTTAATTCTATTGGTAGTTACGTTCTGGAAGTGTTTTGATGTGAACTTTGTACTTTTCCGGGACCCCTATAAATACCTCAATCTCGAAGATCATCACTGCCTTGTATGGTACAGGGTCTTCTTCTTAGCGAGTGGATTTTCGAGTCGAACAACGACCCGATAAACCCTGGTGTCAGAGTTTTCAAACCGCCTAGTAGCTCAGCTATAGGCCTCTGACATGGTTTCAGTAACGACCACTATCAAAGACAGCGACCGGGACCGACGGCTTAACGTGCCCTCCGAAGCACGGAATCCTTTTTTCTTTTCGGACAATCAGGTGATTCAGCCTGCAATGTCCTAACCAAACTGGGGAAATCCTCACAAAGTGATAAATTGACAAATATCAACTTTGTGTTCCCCCCCGGGAATCGAACCCAGGACCTCCGGAACGTAAGCCCATGGCTCAGACCACTAAACCACGGAGGCAGTTAAGTTCAGGTAAAGGGTAAAAGTGATGTTGACCCGAAAACTGTCAAGGTAGCTCATTCATCGAACGAAATTAAGTAACTTCAACGAAGAAGATGTAAGTTTACACCAAAAAGTAATATACTTTTAATATAAAGAGGTTTCGAAAATAAGCAATTTACTATGGAAAAAAAAATGGTCGCCGCAATTTGAATGAGTCCAAAACACAGTATAATGCGACAAAATGTTATAAATGAATGATGTCTGTGGTTAGATAATTTGTAATTTGTATCCAGAAGTTTTTTTTTAGTTGTTTAGTTTCGTTGACTGAGCAGTTATTTTCAGTATGCGGGGCAACACTCCCTATATTTGTATAGGTACATACTATCCGAATTCAGTTTTGTTTTTCGTCTACATACATACAACCACTACTTGCGACAAAGTTCAACTAGGTTAACAGAAGTCTGTGACCCGAGCGCTATGACCCGCCTGACCTCGTGTTGCATACTGAAGAAGCACCCATATGCAATACCATTTATAATAATGGCTATACTATTTTAGGTTTCTGTTAGAACGTTTCAAGTCATTTGCTGTAAATTGGAAGTAAATTTTGGTGATAAAAGTGTGTCTAAAAGTGACTCTATTTTCATGACATTTTATACGTACTTAGTACCTATAGCTAGCTATAATTACTGAATGGGAGTACGTTTACTTGAGTGCAAAGAACGCATTTGCTCTGTCAACGCGCTTGTCGTGCACGACTCGGATTATATTGCGGTTTCTCATACGGTTAGAATAGTTGCAGTCGCTTTAACTCAAATTAGAATAGTCGGCATCATTTATTTTAGCCATCACAGATTACTTATACGGAGAATATTCTGTGCTAACATGTTAGGTCTCTATCGCACGCACTTCATTTAAGGTGTAAATTTATTAGAGACTGATAATACCTATGTGCTAATGATAACATTGATAACAAAATCTTTTCCCAAGGAACGTAGGTCTTCCCTATCCTGTTATAGAAAAATAGCAAACGACAAACAATTCTTCCATGCTGGACTGGGAGCGATAGAAAAACATAGAATGTGCCAACTGCATCTCCTCCCGGGCATGCTGTAAAAACCAGCTAAGGGATTCGAGGGTTTAAGTGTATTGCAATTTATAGGCGATGGGCTGACAACCTGTCACTATAGCAATATACATTATCATCTGTAATAAGAATAACCCTCAAAACTTGTCAGACGTGGCGGAATGACCTTTATTTAGGTCGTTTTTGCTCTGCCTACCCCAATAGGGAAAAAGGCGTGATTTTATGTATGTATGTATGTATGTAGCAAACGACATAATTATTAAAACTGGTTGCAATCCCTATGCGATTCGGAACGGAAGGATGTTTACGACTACATTTTCCTGTACATTGCTCATCTTTTTCCAAGAACTATAAACGGCTTCACTAACGCTATACATAGACCTACCTATTAATTTATGTATGTATGTTGGTCGGTTGAACGCTAAGCTATTCCGATTCAGTCGGCTAACGATCGATGAATCGTTTAAATGGTTTTAAGTAGTGAATTCGTGCGATTTCTGTTACCACTTGTCTGACTTATACATGTAATTTGAAATACAGCAGCGATATTTTCATGATTATAGCGTCAGTTACGTCTCGCACGGTCACATTACACTCTGGTACAAACTCGAACTTCATAACAAACACATCTGTGACAGCCTTGGAGAACGAGATGGACGTAACAGATACACTATAGTAGTCTTATAAGCCGCTGACCATGAGACTCTCCGTGGTCAGAAAACGTCTCGAACTCACTGTCTAAAGGCTAAGGCCCTTGGATCACGTGGCAGACCGAAGAAGCGGTGGGCTAGACCTCGCAAAAGCGGATATGGAGGATAAAGATCTTACTCTAGCGGATGCCGAAGACCGAGCAGAGTGGAGTAGACTAGACTCCAGCATTAGGCCGGGAAAACCTTAGGCAGAAGAACAAAAATGTTCAAGTAGAGGTAATTTGGACAGTTCTGTCTTAAAATAACTGCTCTACCGGACCTATCCCAATCAAAGACTTCTATACAACGTGTAACATAAAGGGTATATGCATCGTGAATTGTGTGAATCTACCCATGAAACTGAACAACTTTCCCCCATAGGTGGAAATACGAAAAAAAAAAATTTGACTGCCCATACTAAATACGCTATCAGCTGATGCATTTTGTATGAAAGGTCACAATTTTTTTTTCGTTTTTCGACCTAGTCTAGAGTCTTTGATCGCAATAAGCGCTTGTGACTGCGAAAGAAATACTTCATTCTCAAAACAAAAAAACGTACAAAACGCGAGCGCAGCCGCAGGGTTTTGTATTCGCATGTAACCCCAATATTTTGCTTTCACCTCTGCCGCTGTTTCAAAATTTATCGCGCTCATATATTAGAATTTATTATGTCCGCGTCCGAAGGCACGTAAATATTCGATAAGAGGCAGCGTGCTGTTTTGTGTTTTATTAACACGGGCCCCCAGATATGTAAATGATCAACGAATTTAAGAATTATTAAGAGGAGACTCCGTGAACAGCTTTTACAAACTACTCTAATCTCTCTGTCAAAACGCAAAGGATTTTTTGGGTAATTTACTCAGTTGCCCTATGCTAAATAGTCGATTTCGCCAAAATTTCAAAAAAGCACCTTTTAGCTTAGCACCACGGCAGTATGTATGTATGTCTGTACGTGTAAATTATGTTCGATTGTCAATTTGTGTAGAGAAGGTGGTTAGTCTGTCCAGTGTGTTGACCTCGCGGTGTCGCAACGCGGGAAATCGCTCCGCTTTCGTTTGCTTTCTCGTGTGACTGCGAGTGGCTGTAGGGTTGCCAGATATGCTTAGCTTATTTGCAAAACGTGGCTTTCGCTAAATGCTCCCCTTCAAGTGGTCAAAATTTGGAATTAAAAAGCAGTGGATGATTGATTTACTCTCATTGGCTCGCTCCAAGCGTATAAGGCGCCTAACGTAAAAAACACCAGTCTTTCATTACCAACTGGCAACCCTATAGGGCGGGGTGTCTGGCATAGCAACAGCTCGCTTACATCACATCACACTGGTTCGATTTCACTAGCGATGATGATTGATTTACTCTCATTGGCTCGCTCCAAGCGTATAAGGCGCCTAACGTAAAAACACTGCAGTCTTTTTACCATTACTTTGTCAGATGTGTCAATATGGCAACTGGCAACCCTATAGGGCGGGGTGTCCGGCATAGCAACAGCTCGCTTACATCACACTGGTTCGATTTCACTAGCGATGATGATTGATTTACTCTCATTGGCTCGCTCCAAGCGTATAAGGCGCCTAACAGCACTGTCTCTGTGGTCTAGTGGTCAGAAAATTATGCTCCTCACCTGACGGTCTAAGGTACAACCATTTGCAAAGATGTGTCTGATACTAAGGGTCGTATTTATAAAGCGATCTCAAGATTGAGAACAATATTAAGTGTGGATTTGACAGTCCGTTTTGTACTGAAATGACATTTCTGATACGAACTCAAACTCGCTGTCAGTCTCAAGAGGCCTAAAATTCAACTTGTATTTTTGTTACAAATAAACCCAAAAAGTACTGGACCCATTTTAAGAACTCTTTCATCATTAGAAACCCACGTTTACCCTGAGTAATAAAGGCTACTTTTTACTGTGGGAAAACGTCTGCTTCCTGCTGGAAAATTGATTATGTCGCGGATAAGACTGCGGTGCTAGTAGGTATTTTGTCCTGCACGGTTTTGGTTATGAAAAAGTCATCAAAAGCATCGACTTATGTTTGTATGGGAAAAGTAAACTTGATTCAGACAGACAGAGCGGCTGAATAAACACCCAAATCAGCTCTTGAACTAGTGATCAGATCGTTATTGCTTGCATGATTTCTTATTTATTTCATTACAATTTGAGCAAATACGTCTGCTAAATATGTTTAGACTTTACTCACACGCTATATTTCGCATACGCCAACTAGCCGGTAGTAGATGAAAAAAAATCAACGAGAAAATTAAAAACTTATAAAGTACTTATAGTACTTATAAAGTACTTATAGTGTCGCGCATTTAGCCTTCCGTCGTTCCGTTACTCATACCTGTAGAAAGTTATAAAAAAAAACACCTGACGTGAATGTACATCCACTTTTTCGCATGGAAACAATATTATTCATAACAGCAGCGATTATCCAGCAAAAACTAAACGTCACTGAGAACATGGTATTAAATTCTTCAATGAAACTATTCGTGTAGTTATGTGCGTGAACGTGGTAAAATATAGCATACATTCGATGTTAAAGCAAATAGGCTTCATTATGTATGATGTCACATAATTTCTGTACAATTATAATGATAAATAATACCGGACGAATTTAGTTGGAAACTAGGCGCGCAGAATTTGGGAACTAGATGTCTGACCGAATTTATTCTTAAAAACTCGATTTTAATACATTAGTTTTGCTGTGATTGAGAAAGAAAGTTGAAAGTTGAATACGCGAAATTACAACATCCAACAACTACGTACAAATTACCTGACTGCATGATTCGATATACAAAAAGCTTGTGTTCACAGCTTAGTTAATTGTAATTATGATATGACTGTAGTTTAGCCAACTGACTCAGAATGACACAGACTGCGCATTGAAAATTCAACCCTTAATAAGTGTGAATTTTATTGACAATATTTTTTTAGTTTCTTCAAGAAGGTTGGCCTTTAGTATAATTTTTTTAAATTATTATTCCGACTTATACTTGATATTTTTATGCTCCCTTTCTTGAATTTCCTTTCGCTCCTGTATTTTTCCTTTCGTTCTGCGGTTGTTTATTATAGGTCTGTTGACATTGAAATCGTTCCGAGAAAATTCCTTTCATTTGCCTCGTGTCGAGTGTTTCTACCTTTTATATTTTTATCCAACAGAAAGCGTGGGTTTTTACTTCGTTAGTTTTTCCCTTTGTCGCTTCTGTTGAAGTCCTTACAGAGTGGTGGCCAAAAGGTTGGAGTAGTATTGTCCCGTAGCTAAATGGGATGACGTCATAGAAATTGGGCGGCTTGATGGGTAGTAAAGGCTGCCTAAAAACCTGGACAAGGCTTGTCTAAAAGACCCTACAATCATGAGAGAGAGAGATGGCTTATTAATGCCCGGCGAGATGAAATTCTGTTTCATTGTACGAAAAAAAAAACTATAAGAGATTGACTAAGGGTGTGAAGGCATATAAAATCATCGCGCAGATAAGGTTGAAGTCCTGTAGTGTGTCAGAATAAGTTTAACGCCAACCTGTGGAGAAATATGACACCGCATGAACTGAGGTGAGGTGTGCGCGTCCAAGGATGGTTACCCTATTAAATTACCTTTGCATTCTATAATTCGACCGATCCAATGAAACCTAGTGTCAGAGTTTTTCCAATAGACCTTACATGGTTTCGCAACACCTACCAAAGGTAATATTTTTTTACCATTCGCGTGCCAAAAAGTATGGAAATCGCATGCGAATGTTGCTCTCTCGTTTGAGTACTATTTAAGTTTGTGTAATTTAAAAAACGTTCCAGATCAGTTCAGACTCGAATAATCCAAGATGGCTCAACGTGCCCTCTGAACGAATGATGCTATTATTTTTGGCACCACACGGACGGCCGTGAACTTATTCAAATTCACGTTGTATACCGCATGTTATTCCAGTATGTAAGTAAGTACATGTACAACCTTGAAGAGTTCCCGAAACCTTGCTTCATACATTATGCAAGCTGGCTTTTCCCTGGCGACATCTATGGAACGTGTATCCTTGTCAAAAGGAGGCCTTACAAAAGAAACCCTAAAATTTTCTTTCTTCTTCTTCTTAGGGTGTCGATGGAACAAGAGAAATTACATCATGGGGGCCCATAATTCAGTAACTTGTATTCCGGATTAAATTAAATCCGCTAGCGTGCAGGTGTTGGGGCACAAGATTTCTTTGTTATCTCACGTGGTTTAAAATGGCGTCTATTTTATTTTTCTTAGGGAAAATTGTTCAGTTTCTTGGCCTAAACAAGCCCTTTGGTGAATGAAAAATCGTAGGTGCCTGCTAACCATAAGCTCGTTTGTCACTGTGTAAAAGTCAAGAGCGAACCTGTTTAAAGTAAAACTGAATAAATAAAGTTTAAGTTTAGTTTCAATGCTCTGTGAAACTTCTGACTAAGAAGTTTTCCTGCGCCACTTCAAGCACAATACAATAAAGGAAACTTACTTTTATTTCCGAACTGCTATTTTTCTATAACCTGAAACAAAATGAACAAAGGTTAACTTTTGAAACTTTTAGAAAATTACAATAAAAATGAATTCATAACTCTCAACAAAAAGTTATGTTTCTTCTTGTATGCTTCTCATCTCGACCTACGTTCTTGGGAAAAT
The DNA here is from genome assembly GCA_029255725.1 of Scrobipalpa atriplicella. Lineage (NCBI taxonomy): Eukaryota > Metazoa > Arthropoda > Insecta > Lepidoptera > Gelechiidae > Scrobipalpa > Scrobipalpa atriplicella. Next base: position 13,183 of record JARACY010006883.1, read on the forward strand.
TTTCAGTTTCGGAGGAGAATAATCGTCATTCTCCCTGTTTTTGTCAATATTTAAAAAGGGTTTTTGAATGCAATCCCTCAACGCGGTTCTTTAGCTTAAAACTAGGACAACTGACTTTCGCTAATAAAATGAAGAAAGATTCGTCTAATATAAGTATTTCATCGTTAGGCATACATGTAGGTACATATCTTATATTAACTTAACTAGCAACATTACAATTGGATTGTTATTATGAACGGGATTATTACCACGATTATGTTTATTGTTACCTCGATATTTCTGAGTTGTCACAAGTCTACTCGTGACCATGGAGTTTAAAACAACTCCGAAATATCGAGGTAACAATAAACATAACCGTGGTAATAATCCCGTTCATAATAACAATCCAATTGCAGTGAACAACCGCGAAA
>JARACY010006884.1:0-13574 GCA_029255725.1 Scrobipalpa atriplicella
GCTGAAACACCGAAAAAAATTAATAGTAAAGTAACAAAACAACAACCTAACCTAAAACGCCATTACATAATAACATAAATTAATTAATACGAAATGAATTTATGGAGCAAAAACAATTCTTCAAAAATTATTTGCTTGTGTAATTTACCTTTTGGTGAATATTTTGTTTGGTTTAAAATTGTAATTCATGAAAATCGATTGCGCATAGGCGGTGTTCACATTGGGCTCCACGCACAGACTAAAACGTAATCTTTGGCACAGACCTAGGACCAAGTATCAGAATGGACTTGACATACGCGTACACCCGATAAGGACAGCAATAAAGTATATTCCTAAAACAGGGTTGCTTGCTGTGTACTGAATTTACCCCACATAATAATTTTTTATTGACCTGCCCAATAAACAAACATTCTTCTTTTTCTTATTTTTGATGCAATACTTTTCTAATTAAAAATAATTTTAACAATAATATGCATGAAGTAAAAAAATAGTTCCATTGAAAATAATTTTTATTTCATAAATTACAAAACAAGTAATTACACAATTTAATGCGTGACGTGATAGTTCCCAATTTTGCCGACCAGTTGATGACCCATGATTTTTGGGAGATATGCAGTGCGGGAACCTGAAACAAATGTGGTAAAAATCATAAAATCGAAACGAGAATTAAATATGCACAGAACTACATGAAAGTACGGCTATTTCAATACAAAAATATGAAACAGTACTTTACGGTCACACTAGTCGACCATTATCAAAGTATTAAAAGATTTCCCGAAATAATGACAGTTTACCCAGTTTTTAAGCTGGCATCCCCGAAGATCTAATAATACGACCATATTACGAACACCTCTCACGCCTCGACACCGAGTGACTTTTGGCACCTACTGAATATGGTCGTGTTACTATAACCTAAACAATATCAAAACTGATGTTCGAATTTCAAATATTATCGTGTTCCTCAAATGTTTTCACTTGGAAATATAAAGACTGGAAGGTTTTAAATGTGTGCAAAGTTTAATTTTTAGAAAATATGTTTACTTACGAGTGAAAAGTGAAGTCAGGTTTTTATCGTTCATTTCGGCTTTTACAGCCTACAACACAACAAATTCACCATTCTAGCGTCTTTTGTGCACTATAAATATCACAATCAATCATAAATTAGTCTCTTTTGTTTTATCTAACGAAAGATTTCACTATATTTGTCTCGACTCAACGTTTGTCTGCCACAAAGTGCGGGTTGTGGCAGACAAATAAAAGTGAAACTCAGATAAAGACAAAAAACAATATCTTCATCTCTTTCATTCTTATGCAGATCTCAATCTACGTATCCTGTTTCCCCTTTGGTATTATTATTCCGTGTCAAGTCCATTCTGATACTTGGTCCTAGGCACAGACCAAGAAACTGCCCGCGCTACGCGGCGTAGCGCGTGATTGTCTATGGTTCCATTGTTTTCACGCCGCGCCGCTCCGCGCGTAGGCGCGGAGCGAGTGTGCCCACAGATTCTGCCCCGCGTGATTTTCATACAAACCGATGTACAGAACGATATCGCTACGCCGCGATGCGCGGTCCAGTGTGGTAATGGCCTAAGAATTTATTTTCGTTCAGAAATAAAATAAATTTAAGTTATTTGACAGATGACTGTGAATCCATCATTGGCCAACGAAACCATTATGGGGCGGCAGAAAAGAAAAATATTACTTTAGTCTATGGTCTATTTTGACAGTCAGTCATCGATAATAGTGATGTATTTACGAAGATTGAGACAACTCATCTTAGTATACGTATAGACTCTATTCATGATCGCATCTTCAAAAAGAAATGATTAGGTTCTTAGAGTCTGTCTAATGAGTCGTTGCACACGGAAATGGCGCGAATTTTAAAAATCTTTCACATTTAAACACAGAAAAACAACAATAAAACTATTTTGATACTTTTATACAAAAAAACTATTTTGATATTTCCATACAAATAAAATAAAAGTATCAAAATAGTTCTATTGTAGTTTTTCTGTGTTTTCATTTAGAGATTTTTAAATTTAGCGCCATTTCCGTGTGCAACGACTCATTAGACAGACTCTAAATAGTCATGATCATGACCTTTTTATATTAACGGTCAGATACAGTTCAGTTTTACAGAGTTCCGTAAATGCTGGCAGCAATGCCTCTGTGAATGGCTAAACTTATTCGATGGGCAAAGAAACTAGAGTCTGTGCCTAGGACCAAGTATCAGAATGGACTTGACACGGAATAATAATACCAAAGGGGAAACAGGATACGTAGATTGAGATCTGCATAAGAATGAAAGAGATGAAGATATTGTTTTTTGTCTTTATCTGAGTTTCACTTTTATTTGTCTGCCACAACCCGCACTTTGTGGCAGACAAACGTTGAGTCGAGACAAATATAGTGAAATCTTTCGTTAGATAAAACAAAAGAGACTAATTTATGATTGATTGTGATATTTATAGTGCACAAAAGACGCTAGAATGGTGAATTTGTTGTGTTGTAGGCTGTAAAAGCCGAAATGAACGATAAAAACCTGACTTCACTTTTCACTCGTAAGTAAACATATTTTCTAAAAATTAAACTTTGCACACATTTAAAACCTTCCAGTCTTTATATTTCCAAGTGAAAACATTTGAGGAACACGATAATATTTGAAATTCGAACATCAGTTTTGATATTGTTTAGGTTATAGTAACACGACCATATTCAGTAGGTGCCAAAAGTCACTCGGTGTCGAGGCGTGAGAGGTGTTCGTAATATGGTCGTATTATTAGATCTTCGGGGATGCCAGCTTAAAAACTGGGTAAACTGTCATTATTTCGGGAAATCTTTTAATACTTTGATAATGGTCGACTAGTGTGACCGTAAAGTACTGTTTCATATTTTTGTATTGAAATAGCCGTACTTTCATGTAGTTCTGTGCATATTTAATTCTCGTTTCGATTTTATGATTTTTACCACATTTGTTTCAGGTTCCCGCACTGCATATCTCCCAAAAATCATGGGTCATCAACTGGTCGGCAAAATTGGGAACTATCACGTCACGCATTAAATTGTGTAATTACTTGTTTTGTAATTTATGAAATAAAAATTATTTTCAATGGAACTATTTTTTTACTTCATGCATATTATTGTTAAAATTATTTTTAATTAGAAAAGTATTGCATCAAAAATAAGAAAAAGAAGAATGTTTGTTTATTGGGCAGGTCAATAAAAAATTATTATGTGGGGTAAATTCAGTACACAGCAAGCAACCCTGTTTTAGGAATATACTTTATTGCTGTCCTTATCGGGTGTACGCGTATGTCAAGTCCATTCTGATACTTGGTCCTAGGTCTGTGCCAAAGATTACGTTTTAGTCTGTGCGTGGAGCCCAATGTGAACACCGCCTATGCGCAATCGATTTTCATGAATTACAATTTTTAAACCAAACAAAATATTCACCAAAAGGTAAATTACACAAGCAAATAATTTTTGAAGAATTGTTTTTGCTCCATAAATTCATTTCGTATTAATTAATTTATGTTATTATGTAATGGCGTTTTAGGTTAGGTTGTTGTTTTGTTACTTTACTATTAATTTTTTTCGGTGTTTCAGCCATGGGTGGGCACGGACACGAGCCTGCATTCAAGGTGCCTCATCATTCTACATTCAAAATCGATGGCATCAAGCAGCTGGAAGAACTGGAGAGGGCTCTATCTAGGAGAGGACTGAAAGATCCTTGGATCAGGTAAACAAGACATTAATATCACGTAGGTACCAGTTACTTCCATGCTGGACTGGGAGTGATAGAAAAACATAGAATGTGCCAGCTGCATCTCCTCGTAAAAATCGGCTAAGGGATTTGAGGGATTCAGTATTGTAATTTAGACGATGGGCTGACAACCTGTCACTAGAGCAATATACCTACATATCCATCTGGAATAACCCTCAAAATTTGTCAGACTTGGCGGAATGACCTATGTTTAGGTTGTTATGCTCTGCCTACCCAATTAGGGATAAAGGCGTGATTATATGTATGTATGTACCTGTTTCAGAAGGACTACAGAGTGTATTACAGGTGACTAGGTCTTTTTTAATTGCTGATGACACTTAACTTATTACATTGTAAGAAATTAAAATGCTCAAGACCATACAAAATATTAAATCAAAATCACATACCAGTATTTTCTTTTACGGAGATATATGAGCACTACTTTTATTAAAATCATATCCCGCCGCTTACTAACAACTGGCTACTTTCTTTTTTTATTACTTATCTGTTTGTCCATTCTACTAATCAATTTACATCCATTACAAAATGCTTATAAATGCATATTCTTCTAGGAATGAAGCGTGGCGCTACCACCCTGGTTTCGGCACACGTCTGGCCCGCGCCCGCGTCCTCTTCACGCGAGGAATGCCCTTAGGTATCGCACTGGCAGGCATCGTAGTTGGATATGACAAAGTCTTCGGAGCTAAAGACGACCACGGCCATGGCGAACATCATTAGATGATAGTCCAATTAAATTGTATTTATGATATTTAGATGTTTATGATTGAGTAAATCATGTTTGTAAAGATCGAATGTGTGTTTAATTCGAGATAAATGCTCATGAAAATGAGCAAGATAATCCAGTAAAGTAAAAAGCGGATATAAATTTTACGATTTTTATTTTTAATCAACCTTAAAGTAACCAAGACAAACATATCACAATTCATACATTCACCAATTTACAGACATCAATACATGAAGATGAAGATTTATGTAGTCTGCATGAAAGAGTATGATGAAATGACTACTGCAATATTGATACCACAAAAAAGGTATTTCTGCAGACATTATTATATTTAGCTCTATAATTTCTTAGGTGGTTCGTGGCTTGAGATCTTCAAAGCATGGCCGAAGGTAGATGAAGTTCTTTTTGTTGGGATTGAAGTGCTCGTGGCCCTGAAAAATAAAATTTTCATGATAAGGCGAAATCAATCATACCACACGCACATGAAAATTTCTTGGGCCATATGAATGTAATGTAGAAAATGGTTTAATAATAACCTAGACTGAGCTCTGATAAATACCTTAGACCAGTCATATCCAACAGAATACGCGAAGATCTGCCCGCTGTGATTGAAAGCGCACTTAGTGAGTGGTTGATCAATCGTCTCGGAGGCCTTCAGTTTGGTTCTCGCATCCTTGTCCCAGAAGGAGTAGGATCCATCTGAGCCCACCGTTGCTAGGGTGCCGTGGATCGGGTGGAATGCGATGTCGTTCACCGCGTAGATGTCCTGGGGAAATATGAGGATATTTTGTATTGAGCCTGGCATACAGAGCGACACAAAAAAGTAAAAATTAAAAAGTAGCAACATCGTCGTGTCGTCCCTTTCATAGCAACGCGGTTTGAAAGGGACGACACGACGATGTTGCTACTTTTTAATTTCTACTCTTTTGTGTTTAACATACTGTGTATGGCGACCCTTATTTTTTTACCCTCGGTCAATCCCCTAGATTAGGTAGCCGACCCCGTGAAATACGAGAACAAGGCTAGGAAGATGATGAAATTTTTGTTTCGGAAATATGTTTTTTTTTAATCAAATTTTTTTAACTATTTTATGTACTCCTCCTCGTTTATTACCTGATACCCCTGCGAGGTGGCGTTGGACCGATGGCACTTGAAGGTGAAGTTGTCTTTGGGGTTGGCCGGGTTCACATACTGGATCGCGACGCGCCCCTCCACACTGCCTAAGGCAAACCCGGCTGGCTGTTTTGTTTTCTTGTCCTGAAAGAACAGTTCAGGTTTTAATAAACAAAACGTGCCAAATGACCACATTATTTGACTAGTAAGAATAAATTGTTGCGTAATTTGATGGGCACTGTTTGTTACGGTTGCTGGACATTTTGGGACTAGAGTTGCACTAGACTGATCATTGTGGAGATCCTTAAGGGCCTATGTCTTGATCTTTGGAGATCCTTAAGGGCCTATGAATTGGACTTTGGTTCGGAGATCCTTAAGGGCCTACCTACGCCTCTGACTTCGGAGATCCTTAAGGGCCTATGTCTTAGACTTTAGAGATCCTTAAGCGCCTATGTCTTGGACTTCTTTCGGCTAACGTGAGGAGAATAGCACACCTTGAATATAGCAACGCAGCGGTGTTGGTGTTTAAGAGGAGACTCGATGCGTTTAAACTCGGCGGGTTTACCCTCCAGCGTGTAGAGGCACACGCCGCGGTCCGCCGTGCCTACCACAGCCATTGGGTAATCCTGAAAAATTCATATAGCATGAGAGAGTCAATTCAAAACAGAATAAATCTTTAGATGTTAATTGAGGTTAGCACATCATTATAGGAAAGAATTTCTAGTTGAGCTTCCATGCTGGACTGGGAGTGATAGAAAAACATAGAATGTGCCAGCTGCATTTCCTCCCGGGCATGCTGTAAAAACTAGCTAAGGGATTCGAGGGTTTCAGTATTGTAATTTAGGCGATGTGCTGACAACCTGTCACTATAGCAATATACAGATCAATCTGAAATAACCCTCAAAACTTGTCAGACGTGGCGGAACGACCTTTGTCTAGGTCGTTTACGCTCTGCCTACCCCATTAGGGATAGAAGCGTGATTATATGTATTTATTTCTAGTTGTGGATAGGGCCGCTGCCTCTTGTGCAAGAGGTCGTGGTTCAAATCCCACATACCTTCGTTTTTATTGTTTCCGAATTTCATATGTACGTACGTTTATTCGGCGCTTTTACGGTGAAGGAAAACATCACGAGGAAATCTGCACATACCTACGAAGAAATTCAAAGGTGTGAAGTATAACTGAGCCTATTCTAGGGAAGGCTCGTGCCACTCGGTGGGGTTATGATGTATATGAGCTGATAATAATAGCATAGACTAACTACTCTAGAAGACTGCTAACCGCCATAATAGAGAGCGTACCTCGATACTCGATAAAAAGGTCAAAATGCGAGCAAACCTAGATGGCGCTGCATATTGCTCGAAGAGTCCGTTGTTAATATAGGTCATAAAATTGAAAAAAATCAATAACAACTTGAACCAAATTAAAGTAGAAATACAGAATGAGAAAAGCTGTTTAAAACATCTGAATTAAAATACATATTCAGTTTACACAATATTTCGCTAATGTCATCAGGGAGGGAGGTTATAAGTCCTCTTTGTTTTATTCGTCCATGATAATAGGAAAGAAAGTAATTCAACTGCTTTCACTAGAATACTTACAACATCGGCGCAATAGCAACGCTCTGACAAATTCATTGTCATGATTGGTACAGCGCTCCTGGTGTCCCAAAACTGCAATAAACAATGTTTAATAATATTAATAGATGTCCACAGTGATAGGAACATCTCATATACCAGAGAATATACCAGGAGCTCTATTTTGGAATAATTTTAATGGAAATGTACTAATGAAAGGGTAACATTCGCGTACTAAATAAAATAGTACAGAATGCATGCAAGTATTGGTCTATTATAAAATTATGCCCATTTTGATTCGAGTGATTTAATAATACAGGCCCAGAACAAAGTAAGAATCTCTAATAGTTGACTATGGTTGATGTTACCTTCAGTGTCTTATCCCAAGATGCAGTCATGAGACAGGTATAGTTGGGGGCTTTCACCCAGTGGCATGTACGCACAGGCGCGTCGTGTGCTGCCACCTATACAAAACAAAACACATATGGTTAGTATTTTTGAGGATTTCCGCACTCACAGTGCTACATATTTTATTTCATGAATATGAAATGTAAGAGTTATGGGCTGGATTTGAATTGAACTTTGCAATGCCATTCCATTGCAACAAAGTTTATATTGCTAATGTAGCAATTTCTGCCAGCATGGAACAGAAAGTTAATATAGTAGATAAGTTAAGTTGTAATTGTTTTATTTATCTCACGACTGCCGCTTTGCCATAATTGTGTGTGTAAATGTGTTTACATCCTCATTGCCGTGAGTTTGCGTGAGTTTGCTGTAGTATACATGAAGTTTAGTTACACACACAAGGGCGGTAGTTGTGTGATGAAAATACTATAATATTACCTGGACTGCCTGGTTTGCTGCCAGATCCCAGCACTTAACACTTTTGTCTGTAGATGCCATGAAGATTTTTGTACCATCCTAGAAAAAAAATATCAGCATCATAAATCACAGAATGAAAAATTATCTCATTTTTTAAAGGACAGGTTCATGTTTTTCGTACATTGGCTTGTCTTAAAAACAATACAGTTTTATTTTTTGTATTAAACTACGATTGTATTTTTTCTCCATGCTGGACTGGGAGTGGTAGAAAAACATAGAATGTGCCAGCTGCATCTCCTCCCGGGCATGCTGTAAAAACCAGCTAAGGGATTCGAGGGTTTCTGTGTATTGCAATTTAGGCGATGGGCTGACAACCCGTCACTATAGCAATATACGCAATCATCTGTAATAACCCTCAAAACTTGTCAAACGTGGCGAAACGACCTTTGTTTAGGTCGTTTTTGCTCTGCCTACCCCATTAGGGATAAAGGTGTGATTATATGTATGTATGTATGTATTTTTTCTTAGCTATTGGTAAAAAAAGTAATTGTAATATGGTTTCAAATCTATTTATCAATTCTAGAGGAAAATACTGGGAGTTTTTGGGTGTTTTTCCACTCGTTGGCAATAAAACTATACTCACATCATGCCAAGCAACATCAAGTATCGGCCCTTCCATGGCCTGCACCGCTTTGGGGACCGTTTTGCCTGATGCCTCCACCTCCCAACATCGTACCTGGAAAAGAGTTGTGAGAAAAACTCCTAACTGTAATGTATAAACATGTTTCCAGCTTAATGTAAATATCACCAACTGTTGATTCAAAACACTAAATTAATGACTTAACACATAAAGCATACATTCAAAAAACATATCGTCAATTCTTGGGCTTTATGGGTCTACGTGGTCGGTAGAGTACTTCCCTCCTTAATAGATTATTATATGGCACAATTTGTACTTTATTTTCGGTTTAGATCGCATTTCATATAAACTAGTAGTAGCGGCTCAATTATCATGCTGTGAGGTTGTACAATAGGTACAGCAGTGGAAAGGTTGTTACGCGTAAGCGACTCTGTACTAATATGCCATTCCATTAAATCCCTTTATATATTATATAATAATAATAATATATTATAAACGCGAAAGTTTGTAAGTATGGCACGTCGAAACAGCTGGAGCGATTTTAATAAAATTTGATATGGAGGTAGCTGACACCTTGGATTACCACAGGCAACTTTTTACCCTGGGAAAATGCATGATTCCCACGGAAAAACTCAGTAAGCCGCGGTTAAACCGCGGGCGGAAATTTAGTAAATAAATACTTCGTGGCGGAAATGCAATGTTTCTACGAAAGTCAATACTGAACATACCTTGCAGTCCCAGCTCCCAGCGATAAGGAAAGTTTGTGGAACACTCGGCGGAGAAAACTCCAGCGAAGACACAGTATCCTCCGGGGGCGAAGTCACCTCCAAATCCTTGTTTGGATTAGCGCCGCCAAGTTGGTTGTACATTTTGCACTGTTTCTACACTTCTTACGCTGAATTAATGGCTTTTGTGAAAATTACACGTATAATTTAAGAGCTTTGTGTGGTTTTCAACGTATATTCTTCAAGATTATGGGTAAAATAACGCAGTAAACAGATTTCAGCGCCTTGTTGATATCGGATTTTTTTGAAAATGTGAGGTTATTAGTGATGTGCAAAGGATAAGCTGTCAATCGTAACATAGGCCAACCAAGATCGACAAGTGTTGTCTATGATTCTTCTTTTATTTTTTATGATTCTCCCATTTAAGGGAAGGCAAAGAGCGTGATCCCATGCAGCCTAGTCTTCAGTTGTCTTTTTCTTGAGTTGTCAACCTACGCTAACCTAAAAGTCATTAGAATGCGCCGGTGATTCACATTCCAATGCTCAACAGACTTTTCCGCGGAGATAACAATCTGAATCGTACGGTAGCGCCTTCCTTTGCTTCTCACTCCCGCCATTATTGTTTCTCGTCAGTAGATCATTATATTAAATCCACCACATTAATACAATAAACACTGCAAGGAACTAATTTTTAGGAGCGAGGAACAAAGTCCGTCAGATTTTTCATGTTCCCCGTGCAAAACCCCAACCTAACCTAACCTAGTCTAGAATTCATTGGAATGCGAGAGCGGAGCTCACATTCCGATGGTCGATGATGATTTACGCGGGAGTATAGGATTTCTATACTTCATTTTTTACTTTCACCACATTGTCTTTCACTACCGGCACATTATTATGCTAATCCCACTACACTATAACAATAATAGCTGCGAAAAACTAAATTAGAAAGCCAGAAACTTGTCCTACGTGTGATTCGTTACGATTCCCGCGCAAAACTCCCTATGATTCTTCACATCATTATCGATAAAATTGATTTCTGAACGAAAGAACGCCGAAGATGCGATGACATGACGAACAGCTGATTGTCAAAGCGTGGTCATCATTGGTCAAAACTAGGGTCAAAAACAAAAGGCCGATTCTTGCTCTACCTATTTCTTCAGTTTTCTTTTATATTTTTAGGTAAATTCTAGCATTTATCATGCCAAATTATTTACAATATCATAGCGCATTTGACTGAATCTGTTTTTAGCGCTAAGTTCTTATAAACTCTTCGATTTTTCTAGGTTAAGTGTAGTTAGCATAATGAGCTCAAACACGACGGAGTACGTCCAAATCAAGGAGTTGAAGCAAGGCATGAAGAATATCAACGCCGTCTTCATAGTCCTTGAGGTCGGGCCGCCCACACTTACCAAAGAAGCTCGCGAAGTAAGAATATAGCATGTTGTGTTTACAAAGTTACAGCCGTTGTATGTGTTCTAAAAATAAATGTAGAGTCATGAACCATAATGAAAAGCACAAATCCCCAGCTTACTTATCTACAATATGGTACCAGTATTTTTCAGATATTTAGTATTCACTCTGATTTCTTCACTGGTTGGTAAAGGGTGATTGGGTCTAAGAGTCTAGTTCAGGCTGTTCAGGGTGGAGCTTAGGATTATGATTTATATGGGTTAAGGGTTTGGGCCTACAGACCATTGGCCATGGTCTCTTAGAAAATCAAGAGCAACCAGATCAAATCAGAACCTACTTTTGGTCTTTTCCCACATCTTTTTGACAAATGCTATGGTCATTTCTGAAAAGAATATGAAATTCGATTATAATGGGTTGTAAACCCATCTGTAACTGTATTAATATTACAACTGTACCTACTAATGTAACAAATAAACTCAAAAATTATTTTTTTTGGAGTCTGTACCTTTCTCTTGAAGGAGAAGGGTATCTTAAACTCCACGTGTCTTAATATTAGACTCTCCCTTATATAATTTATCAATAATTTATGTGACATTGGCAGAATTGTGACTACACAAAAGGAATTGAATTATTTTTTTTTCGCCTTTGAAAAGCTATGTTCTATTCAGGGTTCTGTTCTGAGTAACAATAGTTCTGAGTACTACCTTTTACCGCATTAAAATATCAGATTCCTGTGTTGAAAGTCAATGGCAGTAATTAAAGCTAGTCAACTTTCTGCAAGTCACCAGATTTCCCTGAATACAGCGTGAGGCACTGGCGCCACAGAGAGGCGTAGCCGCGCGTCAACCGCACTATGTCTCCGGGCTGCAGTAATGCTCCCGGTGCGTCCCATACTGATAGGTTTACGCTGGCTGTTGCATCCGCTACTCGGAGGGTTCGCACCTAGATTGGATTGGACAAGAATAAAGTTGACTAGCTTTAATTACTGCCATTGACTTTCAACACAGGAATCTGATATTTTAATGCGGTAAAAGGTAGTACTCAGAACTATTGTTACTCAGAACAGAACCCTGAATAGAACATAGCTTTTCAAAGGCGAAAAAAAAATAATTCAATTCCTTTTGTGTAGTCACAATTCTGCCAATGTCACATAAATTATTGATAAATTATATAAGGGAGAGTCTAATATTAAGACACGTGGAGTTTAAGATACCCTTCTCCTTCAAGAGAAAGGTACAGACTCCAAAAAAAATAATTTTTGAGTTTATTTGTTACATTAGTAGGTACAGTTGTAATATTAATACAGTTACAGATGGGTTTACAACCCATTATAATCGAATTTCATATTCTTTTCAGAAATGACCATAGCATTTGTCAAAAAGATGTGGGAAAAGACCAAAAGTAGGTTCTGATTTGATCTGGTTGCTCTTGATTTTCTAAGAGACCATGGCCAATGGTCTGTAGGCCCAAACCCTTAACCCATATAAATCATAATCCTAAGCTCCACCCTGAACAGCCTGAACTAGACTCTTAGACCCAATCACCCTTTACCAACCAGTGAAGAAATCAGAGTGAATACTAAATATCTGAAAAATACTGGTACCATATTGTAGATAAGTAAGCTGGGGATTTGTGCTTTTCATTATGGTTCATGACTCTACATTTATTTTTAGAACACATACAACGGCTGTAACTTTGTAAACACAACATGCTATATTCTTACTTCGCGAGCTTCTTTGGTAAGTGTGGGCGGCCCGACCTCAAGGACTATGAAGACGGCGTTGATATTCTTCATGCCTTGCTTCAACTCCTTGATTTGGACGTACTCCGTCGTGTTTGAGCTCATTATGCTAACTACACTTAACCTAGAAAAATCGAAGAGTTTATAAGAACTTAGCGCTAAAAACAGATTCAGTCAAATGCGCTATGATATTGTAAATAATTTGGCATGATAAATGCTAGAATTTACCTAAAAATATAAAAGAAAACTGAAGAAATAGGTAGAGCAAGAATCGGCCTTTTGTTTTTGACCCTAGTTTTGACCAATGATGACCACGCTTTGACAATCAGCTGTTCGTCATGTCATCGCATCTTCGGCGTTCTTTCGTTCAGAAATCAATTTTATCGATAATGATGTGAAGAATCATAGGGAGTTTTGCGCGGGAATCGTAACGAATCACACGTAGGACAAGTTTCTGGCTTTCTAATTTAGTTTTTCGCAGCTATTATTGTTATAGTGTAGTGGGATTAGCATAATAATGTGCCGGTAGTGAAAGACAATGTGGTGAAAGTAAAAAATGAAGTATAGAAATCCTATACTCCCGCGTAAATCATCATCGACCATCGGAATGTGAGCTCCGCTCTCGCATTCCAATGAATTCTAGACTAGGTTAGGTTAGGTTGGGGTTTTGCACGGGGAACATGAAAAATCTGACGGACTTTGTTCCTCGCTCCTAAAAATTAGTTCCTTGCAGTGTTTATTGTATTAATGTGGTGGATTTAATATAATGATCTACTGACGAGAAACAATAATGGCGGGAGTGAGAAGCAAAGGAAGGCGCTACCGTACGATTCAGATTGTTATCTCCGCGGAAAAGTCTGTTGAGCATTGGAATGTGAATCACCGGCGCATTCTAATGACTTTTAGGTTAGCGTAGGTTGACAACTCAAGAAAAAGACAACTGAAGACTAGGCTGCATGGGATCACGCTCTTTGCCTTCCCTTAAATGGGAGAATCATAAAAAATAAAAGAAGAATCATAGACAACACTTGTCGATCT
>JARACY010006885.1:0-13561 GCA_029255725.1 Scrobipalpa atriplicella
TGATGGCAAGCTCAATTCAGATGAGCATTGAGAAAGATAATTAATGCATTTAAGTAATGAAAAACCTCGTGACAAAAATTTGGCGGCATTATAGTCGTCGGGTTTGCGCTTGAGTCTGTATTGAGATTAATGTAACGCATTAATGAAGACTAGACTATAATCATCAATTGATGTTACGTTGTAATTATAGATGGGTTTGTGATTGATCAATTGATGATCAATGATGAGAAATGATCAATTAAACCTGTGCTCATACACCGCGATTATCCACGAACAAGACGGTTTCTAGCGTAATTAGCAGCTAGCTAAGTAATGCATTGTTCTTGACTACTCGTAGATCCATAACTGGTGAATTCGATTCTTGCGGTGGGATGCTGATTGGTTATTATTTCTAGAATGGAATATTTGGATTATATTTATATACCCGATATATCTACTTCAGATGAGCACGTAAATGTTTGTTCCTGTGCCCAAAAAGATTTAAGGAGTAGGAAGAGAAGGAGGAAGCGTACTTAAAATTATACATTAGGAACATTATAAAAATTCATTTGCATAATAACGACACAGTGTTTGTGTTCTGATACACAGGACTATCTACTGTCTGTATTCTCTTAGCACATACGATACGAGTTATACGATTTAAACACATGCAACATGTATTAAACACATTTTCTTTCCTGACCACAGTAAAACAAGGTCGCAACCTGATCCCGATGGACCCGAACGGCCTCTCCGACCCTTACGTGAAGCTGAAGCTGATCCCGGACTCGGACAACGTGAAGAGAAAAACCAAGACCATTCGCAGCACCCTGAATCCAGTCTGGAACGAGACGCTCACCTTCGACTTGAAGCCGGAGGACAAGGATCGACGGCTGCTCATCGAGGTAAGAAGCACCATTTCTTACCTACTTCAAGACATTTGTGAAAAACCAGGACGACCCGGAACACCCTCAACCCCGTATGGAATGAGACTCTTACCTTCGAATTGAAGCCGGAAGACAAGGATCGACGACGGCTGCTCATCGAGGTAGAGTTTTTTATGGAGCATAATAAAATGTGTGTGCGTCATACAGTGTCTTTTGGGTTCTAACAGTGGATTCACCAGCTCAGATTCAGATGTTTTCACCAGATAAGGCGCTACGCAGCTGGTTAGATGCAAAAGAAACTGTTTCAAGAACAGGTGTAACTCACGCACGGTTCAAGCGATTCTCGAAAGTTACTTGATCTATCTATCTATTTAGCCTATAAATGCCTACTGACTGGGCGTACTCTGCCCCATGGTTGCCACTCTGTCACTGCCTTTGTCCACCTCCCGTCTTTTCGCCTTGCCAAGTGTCCTGCTCACGCCCACTTCAGCTTGGTAATCCTTTTACCTACGTCCTCTACAGATTTCAGTATTTCGGATACGGTTTTGCAGCTCTATTATGTGCAAAGCTTCCTTTGTGAGCGTCCATGTCTCAGAACCGTATGTAAGCGTGGGGAGCACAAAATTACTTGAAGACAGCATAAATTAAAATACAGGGTCATCACTAAGCAAGCATTGCCTTTCGGAATCCGTTCTTACATCATCCCTAATTCCTCAATACTACATAAAACTGTTCCTATTATTAAACTCACATTAGATACCATAATGTTTCACAGTTATGGGACTGGGACCGGACCTCCCGCAACGACTTCATGGGCTCCCTTTCCTTCGGCATTTCGGAGCTGATGAAAGCCCCGGCTGAGGGCTGGTTCAAGCTGCTCACGGCTGAAGAAGGAGAGTTCTACAACGTGCCAGTACCTGAAGAAGGCGCAGACTTGGCCCAACTCAAGACCCAGATGAGAGCCACCAGTGTTGGGGCAAAGAGAGCACCACCACCGCCAGATAGGGAAGTGCCGCATAATATGGCAGCGGCTGACGTCATCAGAGCATCGGATTTCAACTTTATCATGGTGCTTGGCAAGGGCTCCTTCGGTAAGGTAAGCGAGAAAAATTGCCTAAAGAAAAGGATTAATAAGGAAGGAAAGTGATTAGTTTTAGAAACTCAGTCTGGAGTTAGCTGCTAGTGATCCCGCTTATTCGTTTTGATGGACTGGATATGGAAAGGTAATTGTATATCAAGTGCCTCCCTTATCGTTAGACAGTGTGAAAATAGTGAAAATATTTTCAAAGATATTTTCCCGCGGTAAAAAGTAGCATACGTCCCTACCATATATTACCATGCCCAAATATCATCAAAATCCGTTCAGCCGTTTAGACGTGAAAGATCAACAAACAATCTAACCGACAGTCTTACATTCGCATTAAAAAATAAATAAATACGAAAGTTGTAAAAAACTTGCCTTGCTTAAAATTTTTTTCTTCCAGGTGATGTTAGCCGAGCGTCGCGGGACTGACGAGCTGTACGCCATCAAGATCTTGAAGAAGGACATCATCATCCAAGACGACGACGTGGAGTGCACAATGGTGGAGAAGAGGGTTCTGGCGCTCAGCAACAAGCCACCTTTCTTGGTGCAGCTGCATTCCTGCTTCCAGACCATGGTAATTGTGAGATTTTTAAAGGCTTGTAGGTCCCACTGAAATCAGTCGTGATAATGTCGACTGCTACGCAAAATCTTTTTAAAAGAGATCTGCCTCTAAAACTTTCAAATTCAAGTAAAAAGCCCAGAAGGTGTAGTGGATAGGGCCGCGGCCTCCTGAGCGGGAGGTCGTGGTTCGAATCCCACCACGTACCAATGTGTTTTCGGTTTTCTAATTTCATATGTACGTTTATTCGGCGCTTTTACGATGAAGGAAAACTTCGTGAGGAAACCTGCACACACCTACGAAGAAATTCAAAGGTTGTGTGTAACCTAATCTAGGATTGGGTCTGGTTGCCCTTCTGGGTTGCGGAGGTCAGATGGCAGTCGCTCTGTGTAAAAACCAGTACCCTCGTTCAATCCCCTAGATTAGGTAGCCGACCCCGTGAAATACGGGAACAAGGCTAGGAAGATGATGATGATCTGCCTCTAAAACATTCCGACTGGCCCAAGAAATATTGAAAAAAATATTAAATTAATATATCTCGAGTAGCGAAAGCTGTTATTGCGTTTTGCCTTTCAGTCGTGTATGTTCAGAAGCCTAATTATGTACAACTAATTGGCTCTCCCACTTCTGACATCTGCATTTCTGCTATTTTCCAGGACCGATTGTACTTCGTGATGGAGTACGTTAACGGTGGTGATCTCATGTTCCAAATCCAGCAGACTGGCAAATTCAAAGAACCCGTTGCTGTGTAAGTTATCCTTGAAAAGCACTTCGATACAGTCACATACGGTATAAGTGTGTAACGATGCGTTACAAAACCTCATTTTTCGCACCTCGAATTCATTACTGGCCACCCAATTCAAATTCCGAATCACCCCGTTCATTTTTCCCATCTTCTGTCATCATTTTGCTCATTGTTTCATCAGAATTCGTCTGAAAAACATCGTCCGTCGATACCACCTTCAGATCGGATTTTATAATTTTTAACTATTTCATCAAAATCCGTTCAGCCGTTTAGGCGTGAAAGAGCAACAAACAAACAAACAGACAGACAGACAGACAGACAGACAGACAGACAGAGTTACTTTCGCATTTATAATATTAGTATGGATGTGAAAACGCTTGCTAAGATAACACCTAATCCTATAATTGTCTAACCCACCTACATCATAACAAAGGAACATAAGTAATAAGGATCTAATAAGGACCTGATAGAACCAATAACTCCAGGTAACGAATTCTATTCATATTCATATAATCACGCTATTATCCGTGATGGCAGCAAACAATTCCTCTTCATCTTCCCCATCGAACGGCGGCTGTCCAACCAGCATCTCATACAGCAACACTCCATACGCCCACTAGTCCACCGACTTCCCATACGGCTGGTATAAGATGATCTCCGGCGCTATATAGTCCGGAGTACCGCAGAAGGTCTTGGTGGTTTTGTCCCCGGTGATGTTTTCCTTGCACATGCCGAAGTCAGCGATCTTGATGTGGCCCTCTTGGTCGAGTAACACGTTGTCCAGTTTGAGGTCACGGTATACTATGCCTCGGGAATGGAGGAAGAATAGGCCGATCGCTATTTCGGCGGCGTAGAATCTAAAATCAAAAGTTCGGTTTTTTACTTCATTAGGTTGCAAAAAAAAGGTGCTGCACTTGTGAGGCCCTGGGTTCTCCCTATGCCCAGCGCTTCACAGAATATATACAGAGGGAGGGAAGGGAGAGGAGAAAATAAAAGAAATTTATAAAGTACGAGACACAGTGAGTATATTTCAGACGGATGGTGGACCTAGGAAAGAAAATGAATAGTCAGCGACGGGAAAGGTAGGGGCTGACTGTTCAGGTTCTTTTAAACAAGTAAATAGAAATCTTCCATGTTGGACTGGGAGTGAGAGAAAAACATAGAATGTGCCAGCTGCATATCCTCCCGGCATGCTGTAAAAGTCAGCTAAGGGCTTCGAGGGTTTCAGTATTGTAATTTAGGCGATGGGCTGACAACCTGTCACTATAGCAATATACAGATCCATCTGGAACAACCCTCAAAATTTGTCAGACGTGGCGGAACGACCTATGTTTAGGTTGTTTACGCTCTGCCTACCCTATTAGGGATAAATGCGTGATTATATGAATATGAATAGAATTCGTTACCTGGAGTTATTGGTTCTATCAGGTCCTTATTAGATCCTTATTACTTATGTTCCTTTGTTATGATGTAGGTGGGTTAGACAATTATAGGATTAGGTGTTATCTTAGCAAGCGTTTTCACATCCATACTAATATTATAAATGCGAAAGTAACTCTGTCTGTCTGTCTGTCTGTCTGTCTGTCTGTCTGTTTGTTTGTTTGTTGCTCTTTCACGCCTAAACGGCTGAACGGATTTTGATGAAATAGTTAAAAATTATAAAATCCGATCTGAAGGTGGTATCGACGGACGATGTTTTTCAGACGAATTCTGATGAAACAATGAGCAAAATGATGACAGAAGATGGGAAAAATGAACGGGGTGATTCGGAATTTGAATTGGGTGGCCAGTAATGAATTCGAGGTGCGAAAAATGAGGTTTTGTAACGCATCGTTACACACTTATACCGTATGTGACTGTATCGAAGTGCTTTTCAAGGATAACTTACACAGCAACGGGTTCTTTGAATTTGCCAGTCTGCTGGATTTGGAACATGAGATCACCACCGTTAACGTACTCCATCACGAAGTACAATCGGTCCTGGAAAATAGCAGAAATGCAGATGTCAGAAGTGGGAGAGCCAATTAGTTGTACATAATTAGGCTTCTGAACATACACGACTGAAAGGCAAAACGCAATAACAGCTTTCGCTACTCGAGATATATTAATTTAATATTTTTTTCAATATTTCTTGGGCCAGTCGGAATGTTTTAGAGGCAGATCATCATCATCTTCCTAGCCTTGTTCCCGTATTTCACGGGGTCGGCTACCTAATCTAGGGGATTGAACGAGGGTACTGGTTTTTACACAGAGCGACTGCCATCTGACCTCCGCAACCCAGAAGGGCAACCAGACCCAATCCTAGATTAGGTTACACACAACCTTTGAATTTCTTCGTAGGTGTGTGCAGGTTTCCTCACGAAGTTTTCCTTCATCGTAAAAGCGCCGAATAAACGTACATATGAAATTAGAAAACCGAAAACACATTGGTACGTGGTGGGATTCGAACCACGACCTCCCGCTCAGGAGGCCGCGGCCCTATCCACTACACCTTCTGGGCTTTTTACTTGAATTTGAAAGTTTTAGAGGCAGATCTCTTTTAAAAAGATTTTGCGTAGCAGTCGACATTATCACGACTGATTTCAGTGGGACCTACAAGCCTTTAAAAATCTCACAATTACCATGGTCTGGAAGCAGGAATGCAGCTGCACCAAGAAAGGTGGCTTGTTGCTGAGCGCCAGAACCCTCTTCTCCACCATTGTGCACTCCACGTCGTCGTCTTGGATGATGATGTCCTTCTTCAAGATCTTGATGGCGTACAGCTCGTCAGTCCCGCGACGCTCGGCTAACATCACCTGGAAGAAAAAAATTTTAAGCAAGGCAAGTTTTTTACAACTTTCGTATTTATTTATTTTTTAATGCGAATGTAAGACTGTCGGTTAGATTGTTTGTTGATCTTTCACGTCTAAACGGCTGAACGGATTTTGATGATATTTGGGCATGGTAATATATGGTAGGGACGTATGCTACTTTTTACCGCGGGAAAATATCTTTGAAAATATTTTCACTATTTTCACACTGTCTAACGATAAGGGAGGCACTTGATATACAATTACCTTTCCATATCCAGTCCATCAAAACGAATAAGCGGGATCACTAGCAGCTAACTCCAGACTGAGTTTCTAAAACTAATCACTTTCCTTCCTTATTAATCCTTTTCTTTAGGCAATTTTTCTCGCTTACCTTACCGAAGGAGCCCTTGCCAAGCACCATGATAAAGTTGAAATCCGATGCTCTGATGACGTCAGCCGCTGCCATATTATGCGGCACTTCCCTATCTGGCGGTGGTGGTGCTCTCTTTGCCCCAACACTGGTGGCTCTCATCTGGGTCTTGAGTTGGGCCAAGTCTGCGCCTTCTTCAGGTACTGGCACGTTGTAGAACTCTCCTTCTTCAGCCGTGAGCAGCTTGAACCAGCCCTCAGCCGGGGCTTTCATCAGCTCCGAAATGCCGAAGGAAAGGGAGCCCATGAAGTCGTTGCGGGAGGTCCGGTCCCAGTCCCATAACTGTGAAACATTATGGTATCTAATGTGAGTTTAATAATAGGAACAGTTTTATGTAGTATTGAGGAATTAGGGATGATGTAAGAACGGATTCCGAAAGGCAATGCTTGCTTAGTGATGACCCTGTATTTTAATTTATGCTGTCTTCAAGTAATTTTGTGCTCCCCACGCTTACATACGGTTCTGAGACATGGACGCTCACAAAGGAAGCTTTGCACATAATAGAGCTGCAAAACCGTATCCGAAATACTGAAATCTGTAGAGGACGTAGGTAAAAGGATTACCAAGCTGAAGTGGGCGTGAGCAGGACACTTGGCAAGGCGAAAAGACGGGAGGTGGACAAAGGCAGTGACAGAGTGGCAACCATGGGGCAGAGTACGCCCAGTCAGTAGGCATTTATAGGCTAAATAGATAGATAGATCAAGTAACTTTCGAGAATCGCTTGAACCGTGCGTGAGTTACACCTGTTCTTGAAACAGTTTCTTTTGCATCTAACCAGCTGCGTAGCGCCTTATCTGGTGAAAACATCTGAATCTGAGCTGGTGAATCCACTGTTAGAACCCAAAAGACACTGTATGACGCACACACATTTTATTATGCTCCATAAAAAACTCTACCTCGATGAGCAGCCGTCGTCGATCCTTGTCTTCCGGCTTCAATTCGAAGGTAAGAGTCTCATTCCATACGGGGTTGAGGGTGTTCCGGGTCGTCCTGGTTTTTCACAAATGTCTTGAAGTAGGTAAGAAATGGTGCTTCTTACCTCGATGAGCAGCCGTCGATCCTTGTCCTCCGGCTTCAAGTCGAAGGTGAGCGTCTCGTTCCAGACTGGATTCAGGGTGCTGCGAATGGTCTTGGTTTTTCTCTTCACGTTGTCCGAGTCCGGGATCAGCTTCAGCTTCACGTAAGGGTCGGAGAGGCCGTTCGGGTCCATCGGGATCAGGTTGCGACCTTGTTTTACTGTGGTCAGGAAAGAAAATGTGTTTAATACATGTTGCATGTGTTTAAATCGTATAACTCGTATCGTATGTGCTAAGAGAATACAGACAGTAGATAGTCCTGTGTATCAGAACACAAACACTGTGTCGTTATTATGCAAATGAATTTTTATAATGTTCCTAATGTATAATTTTAAGTACGCTTCCTCCTTCTCTTCCTACTCCTTAAATCTTTTTGGGCACAGGAACAAACATTTACGTGCTCATCTGAAGTAGATATATCGGGTATATAAATATAATCCAAATATTCCATTCTAGAAATAATAACCAATCAGCATCCCACCGCAAGAATCGAATTCACCAGTTATGGATCTACGAGTAGTCAAGAACAATGCATTACTTAGCTAGCTGCTAATTACGCTAGAAACCGTCTTGTTCGTGGATAATCGCGGTGTATGAGCACAGGTTTAATTGATCATTTCTCATCATTGATCATCAATTGATCAATCACAAACCCATCTATAATTACAACGTAACATCAATTGATGATTATAGTCTAGTCTTCATTAATGCGTTACATTAATCTCAATACAGACTCAAGCGCAAACCCGACGACTATAATGCCGCCAAATTTTTGTCACGAGGTTTTTCATTACTTAAATGCATTAAATTATCTTTCCTCAATGTATTGAATTGAGTTGCCATCAACCTTGAAGCTTACTTCCGTTGTGAGCCATTAGATAGAAAAAATAATTTGCTCTTTTATGATTATGACAGATTTTGACACGTCAATTTCCCGCTTTTACGCTGTATTTACTCGCTCTTCCGTGATATTTACACACTTTTAGTCGAGTCTCGTATAATATAACGTTCCTGTTCTTTGACAAGTGTTTTATCGATGTATTCTGTCACAATAAAGGTATAAACTTTATACTATAAAGGGTGTGATCTTCCGCAAAATGATGCGGGTTGCTCAGAACTGCAAACAACTTTCACAAATTCTTGCAAAATTGTTAGCTATACAAACTGACCACCTCAATTAGACAAATTATATGGAGAAGCCATCTATTTTTCATTTCCTGAAAGAATTTTAACGTGAAAGTTGTTCAGTTTCGTTGTCTGGACTGGGCAGTTTGCAACTCCTATAAGTCGTGCGTTTAAAGAAACGATTTAAAAATGGCGTCCGCTCGCTTCGTGATTGGTCCACCTCGCATGCGTTCTCGCTCTACCTAATAGAGAGTGAGCGAGAACGCATGCGAGCGGCGGCCATTTATAAATCGTTTCTTTAAGTCCACGAGTTATATCAGTTTGCGCAAAGCTGCCCATTACACCTTGTTATATTATTTGTTTACCTTCGACGACAAGCTTGTTGTGTGTGCAAGTGACGACTAGCTGTATCCTGCCGCGTCGTTCGGTGTGATCGCAACCGCACAGATTCGGGACGGACTCCTCGCAGCGTTTGTGAACGTTCATGTCGCATGCTGTGTGGTTAAAGCTTTATGTCAGTAAAAGGTACAGTCGAGATTTTTTTTTTTTGAATATTTTATGGCTTGGATTCTAGCCTTTAAGCCAAGTCTTAATTTTGGTCACTACTTATTTTGGAGCACAAGAGTTCACAGTATTTCTTTAACTCGTTCAGACCGGAGCGGGGCCGTCAAAGCAATGTCATCGCATCTAAAGGGGTTTTTGACACATCAAAAGTAAGCGTGGCCACCCTTAGTACCCCCCCCCCCCCCCGGTCTAAATGTGTTATGGAAATCTTAAAATAAATTAGTAATGCAAAAAGCTGATTGATTATTAACTGTTGTAACTTCAATTGTTCTAAAAGTGGAAAATTAATATTTTATGCAGTTTTTTAAGTAAATATGTAAAATAACAAAATACTAAGGCTCGTATTTATAAAGCGGTCTCAAGTTTGAGAGCAATATTAAGTTTGGATTTGACAGGTCGTTTTGTACTGAAATTTAATTAAATTATTACATTTCTGATACAAACTCAAATTCGCTGCCACTCTTGAGAGCTGACTATAAATACGACCCTAAGTATCTATCTTAAAAATATCACTTACCTGTCCTTTATTATAAGCAGCTTTTGAAAAGTTAGGAAGTAGGAAACGTATAACAGAGAAATAAGTGCAACAATCAAGACATGCAACAAAGATAAGTAACTAGACTACAAAATAAAAAGTGAACCAAGCCTTTAGGCACATAACGTCTACTTTTCTAAAATGTCCACTTTACCAAAATGATCATATCCCGAAACGTCTACATCATTTGGAAGATAGCTGTATTCGTAGCAGAGATGGGAAGAGATCGAAGTGTGGATTTAAAAACGAATGCTTCTCCTCATGAATCATTTTCATTTAACTATTAGCTCCATCTATATCTTGGAACTTGGAACTACTTTTAAATTATTACTTGTAGAAAGTAAAACACAGAACCAACTCAATAGAGCTGAGAGAGTTGAAACAACGGCGTTATTATTTTTCAATTTGTGAGTTCTGAGAATACCCACCGTCATGACCTTTGAAAGAAACTCTTTAATTGGAACAATAAAGTTACTTACTACCCACGCAAAACATTATGTTTTTAACCAATTAATAAGTAGAATCTTTCTTTAAACCTTGCTTATTCATTTAGATAATATTTAGAGAAGAAAAAAAAATAACAACTAAAAGAAAATAGTTGCTTCGGGACTGTCTTTTGTTAAATTTAAAAAGTTAACTAACTACTGACTAGTTATGGTGTAGAATCTGTTTTTTCTGTGCCTTTTTCAGTGCTATTTCATTTCATACAATTTAAAATAGCCCCTCTTTTTATACTTTTGCTTATAAAATGAAACAATTAATTAAGTTAATCCCGCATCACGTTGACCTAAATATGAATGTCTAATTTAATATTTGAGTCTCCAAAAAGGAACGAAATCAGTAGAAGATTTTTATACTATAAGTACTGCAATGTAACAATCGAAAAAAAAAATTAGGTTGAAAAGTTACGAACTTTTCCATACAATAGCTTTGTCTGTTCCGTTAGAAAATGGCGGCTGTAGATATTGTTGTCCAACAATGGCGGGAAAGAATACAAAATGGCGCTTGATATCGATTCGAACGACCTGTTCATCTGGTATTAAAATTGCAGAGTGCGGTCAGGCAGGCCTAGTGTACTGGTTAGTGGGTATACAGGGTGTAAAAACCGGAAAATTATAAAGGAGATGAAAACTTTTCTCCTTTCGTACCCGCTATTTCAGGGAGAAAGAGCCGAACGTTTCGTACAAAAAATTTCTGCGAGTTTTTAAGGTTTTTATTCAATTTTGTGAAACCTGTTAAAGTACTCTGAAAAAGCAGCAAAAAAAAAAATTCACAGCATTCAAAATACGACGAGATTTAAAAGCAGGCGTTCTTTCCTTTCTTATTTCATTGAAAACTAACAAATCTACTCGATTTAGAGATTTGATATTCTTTCCCATGGAGTTACTTCACTTTTATGAGATTTTACATTATGGTCATAAGTCATAACCAGGCGTGACATAACATACTGTATATTTAGCTCATCAAAATTAATTAATTTCTACACCCTGTATTCTCCGAATAGTACACAATGTAACTCAATTACTATTCCTGGTTGCATTAACATAGTGAACCAAAATAGACGACAAATTAACGAAATTTGCATTTACGGTACTAAATCGTATACAACGTGTAACAGAAAAGCATCGAGAAAAGTGTGAATCTACCCATGAAACTGAACAACTTTCCCTAAGGAACATAGGTCGAAAAACGAAAAAATAAATTTGACTTCCCATACTAATTATGCTATCAGCTGACACATTTTGTATGGAAGGTCATTTTTTTTTTCGTTTTTCGACCCATGTTCCTTAGGGAAAGTTGTTCAGTTTCATGGGTAGATTCACACATTTCTCGATGCATATACCTTTTCTGTTACACGTTGTATATATAGGTTATACTATATATATTTATACGTATTTTATTTGATTAGATTATAAACATGATTTTGTAGAACCTAATATTTGTATTGAAATTATTTGGAAACAGTAAGGATTTTATCTTTTATTTGTGAAAGTTGTTTTCCTTTGAAAATCCGCCGCCATGCTGTATTTACCCTCAAGCAATTACAAAAGGAGCGCTACGTAGGGTCACCAGATTGCAGGAATTTTCTGGACATGTACGGAATTACATCTAGAAATAAGGAAAGACATTTTCCAAGTTATAAGATTTTTTTTACAAAAATGTGTTCAAATCATTTCTATATTATTTTCATTCAAGATTTCTGCTTTATGAAGTGCAATTTAGGCTCCATATAATTTCCGAATCGATCTTTATTTTTAGTGGGCACTAGGCAGAGTGGGCAGACCATATAGACGCTAGACCATTTACGGTATATTTCTGTATATTCGGGATTCTGTCCGGAAAAACCAGTAATTAATCTGGTTACCCTAGCTAAACTACGAGCTACTTTGCTAATTGAAGAACACAGAACACATGCGAGAAACAGTGATGTATTCACAACTTTTGAAACAATATTAACTCGAATAAGATACAAACAAACGTAAACTGTGCTTGAATTGCATAAATGGAAAAGTAAAACATATAAAGGTAAATAAAAGAGATCAAACACTTGAAAAGGATTTATGGGACAAAGGAATAAACTCGACATAATTACCGTGGTGATTCCAAGGGGCTACCCTGAGCCAGGTGGCGCCCTCATCAGCCAAAAAATCATTACTCACTGAAAACGCAATGAATCGAAAAACCGGTAAGCCAGATTGAAATAAAAGCAAAGAAGATAATTTAGAACATCATAAAGTTGCAATTCATAGTTCCTGGTAGTAACAGAAGGAAAATTAAAAAAAAACGGCCACTTTTAGCACTTTTGGTATCTGTAACTGCTGTAAACACTGAATTATGAATTTATAGTGCTTAAAACAAACTTCAGTACCTATTCTTTAATCTGATCTACCGGATTTTCGATTAATTGCGTTTTCAGTGAGTATTGATTTTTTTAACTGATGAGGGCGCTGGCGGCACTGGGGATCCCCTTAACTAGCCTCATCGTGCGATGGAGTTTCACATTGTAATCTATTCTTTAAGGGACTATCTATCACATTAAATGCTCAGGGATTTAACATTATCAGACCCAACTCTTGATGCCTCCACTAAAGCCTTTTAGTTGGTCTTATAGAGTAAAATGGCTTTTCCATCCATCAGCAATTTTTTAATGGTACTTATTAATTTTAAACGGCATAATATTTTATAACGAGCAGCCGTCTAAACTTCTTAATTTTAGACGGCATCATGTTTTATGACGAGCAGCCGTAATAGTATTAAAAATGAGAGACTAAACTTAGCATCATCGCTGATTTTCTACTTTATCTCCAACTTTATCAATATAAAAGTGTCAGACAGAACCAACTTAAAAGCTTCAGTAAGTGGCGGCTAGAATCGAGCCGATAAGTCAAAATTATCACGGCTAATTCAAGACTGTGGATAGTTATCGCAACTTCGTTCATATCATAACACATATAGACCATCTTTCAATTGAATTTTACCATTGATACTAACGTGTTTTGCAGCTATTAAATCGATTTTCCTTCGCTTCTTGGCAGAAGTTCGAATTTCGAAACAGCAAATCTTAACTTTGTCACAACCATGTGTTGCTGTTTCGAAATTCGAATTTCTGTTAAATTGTAAAGAGAAAGCAATTTATTAGCCGCAATACAAGTTGGCATCTATTGGCGAATTCCATTGAAATTAGGTAGGTATACGTAATTGCATATTCTATTGGAAGTGAAGTCAGGCGTGCCAGCCATCGATCGCTAAAGGTCATAAGTTCATCACCAGGAAACTATATTCCT
>JARACY010006886.1:0-13527 GCA_029255725.1 Scrobipalpa atriplicella
ACTATCTGTAAATCGTACAGGTACAAAAAATATTATTATTTTTACAATGAGGCTTGTATTGTATTGGTTGGTCCTGATCTTTAGTCATAGATGTTAAATTATTTTTCCACAGTCTCTATCTATATTTTTTTTATTTAAACTTAACTCCTTAAAACTATTATCATTATTTTGCTCACATTCTGTCAGAGCAGAGCTGAGTTTAGCCATGTATTATGAGCTGCTGTATTAATTTATACTAAATTTGTGCAAAACAGGTATTTGGAGTTCACTCCTCTAATATTATACTCTTTTGCTTGCATTTTGTAACTCTGAGTAAAACTTTAAATTTTGATAACAAATTGGTGAAAAATAAATGTAGATTGAAATAATTTGTTGATGCTTAAAATATCATAGCTGACAAAACTTATGCTATGCTATAATTTCCGTGATTTCTTAGATAAACGCATTTATTCTTTCAAAAGCGAAATTTATAAAATTTTCCATAATCATAATGAAACTATCACGCAATTTTTCTAAGAAAATACAGATATGGTGTTATTTTTGCAAGAAACATTATACAACAGACAAAATTAAATCACAAAACTGATGTATTAAAAATAATTCTTGTAAAATCGATTCAAGATAAATTTTGTTAGTAAAATTTTCCGTTTCTGTAGGTAGGTATAAGAACGAGTCAGGCCATTTTATTTTTGGCATACCACCACTTCAAGACAAAGTGCGGTCTCCCTATAAGGCACCTAATTAAATTTCGTCCAAAACGCATACTTTGCTTTTCTAAAATCAGTTTTGCCCTAGTTATGAGCTGTAAGGCTTCGCCGTCCAATTTCATGCCTTTCTGAACTCATGCACCACTTGTTCTGGATTCTAATAAGGCTTTAGTTGTGGTTTAATTGATATAAAATCGTGCGTGTATAAAAGTGGTCTGTAAAAAAAATAAGGAAATTAAAATTGAACCCGATCAGAATTTGAATTTACCACCATAGCGTTTCGTGCTGCAGTTCTAACCAACTGAGTTATATATTTTTTAATGTCAGTGTTTTTGAAGTACAGCGCCATCTGCCCTGGCTATAATATAATTACAGGAGTAATTTTTTTTACCTGAATGATTTGAAAATTACAAAATTTGACGTTATTCAAACATTGAGAAAAAAAACTACTTCAAAATTATTTTATACCATTTCATTCTCTTTTTTTGTACAATTTATAATTATTTTAGATAACTATTATAATAATCATATTCGTAGAATTGGGACACTGGTCGATGGTCTACCGTCGACGATAGTCGGTTACTATACACCCGGCGGAGAAATTTCACTAACACAAAGTTATGATTAATTGAGGTAATAACATGAAGACTATGCTACATTGTCCTTGCGCTGAAATCCCGGGAGACAAAGGGCCCATGGCGAACTCGGAGGTTGAACATTTCCTTAGCAAACTATTATTCAAATGTACTAAAATTATGGCCTGTCCTCTTAAGATTACCTTTATTTGTAATAAGAGTTTGGTTTCATTGAGCTTACCCTGAAAATGGAAAGATTTCCGAGCGTTCCACAACTTGGTATACAGCAGCTTATTGAATTTTCCCATGGGTATTAGATTAAAGATTCAACGTGTTAGTCCAGGTACCTATAGTTGATCTGTACATAGTGTGTATCCAATTTTATCCAAATTCATATGCGTAAAACGTAACAAAGATACAAGCCATTTAAAAAATTTCTGATTTCTTAATACCTAATAATTATTACCTAATGTAACAAAAAGAGGTGTCATAAAAGTTAGTCGTTTCAAATACCAACTACTTAGTTGATATTACAGAAAGGGACCACTATCACGAATGTTTGTAGATTCAAATATTCTAGTAGCTCAATTTTGGTAACTCAGTGCTTCCTCATTTACAAGTCAGCCTAATACTAATTTCAAATTGAGTTACTCACTTAAACCGCTTTAAAATTTACTCTGTATTTTGCACTATCCCACGCGTTGAAGGGTTCGCCAAGTAGTAATCTGTGCTTACTCCCATCCAAACTACATACATATACATTTTGATGTCGGACGAGTCTGTAATTCATAACATTTTATGTGTGACCCGTACCTTTGTTTAAGCCAGGATTACCGGGAATCACACGAGCGTACGCCGCTGAAATATACGAGAAAACCTATTTAAGTTTATCGGTTAACATTAATGTTATAACCGGTTTTTAATTAAACTCGAGTGGATTTCATTACTTAGCGCTGGCCACGTGTTGCGCGAGCCTTCGAGCCGCCGAGCGCGCACTACGAACCGGAACAAAAGTCTAAGTTTAGATTTTTCTCCAAACAATGCCTATACACTCCACCGTCGAACAGCTGGATATTCCTTACAGTTCTGACTTTCATACGAAGACAAAGGGACTTCCTACGTCCCAACAAAAACTCATCCACGCCAGATGATGTGTCTATGGCGAGAAATTGCAAAAAAAGGAAAAGTAACGCGCCTACGCGTGGAATTTAAAACGAGCCGTTTTTTCCTTTCTCCCGATGAAGAAAACTGTAGCGGATGCGAGTAGATAGACAAAAGGGTATGTATACCTAGTTAGGTATGGCACGAGTAAAGGCGAATGTAGATGAGCCTTACCCGGGCCCCCCACCCCGGCCTGCTTAACTACTCGTTCAAACACAAAAGTCCTTACATAAATCTTGTCCCGGCGCGAACTCGCGCGGCGCCAGCTCACCTCCAGAGGTAACTACGCATTCCCTCTCTCCGATGAATTCGATAACACAACAAATTAGAATTTCGCCTCGCGCGTGCGAATATACAATGATAAAAATGTGAATTTACCGAAAGCTCTAAGTACACTTTATCAGGTTTCGCGTGAGTGGATCCTTTATTTTAGGACATGTTTATGTAAGTACATAAATTTGTTTCTCATTCCTTTTAAGCATCTTCTTTACGAGGTAAGAGTGGTTATGAAGATGTTTTCACCGATCGCAAAATTAAATTTCTGATCAAATATTTTCTTAATTAAATATACAAGTAGAGCGTGTTTACTCATCGAATCCTGTGACAAGAAAATGGAGTTAGAAGTTTGCTAAAGCTAAATAAATCTATTTTGATGTTACTCGAGCGTCGTCGGTTCGATAGATAATAGAACATGTGCACGTTATAACAACGACTGAGATAACTAATCCAAGTCAATAATCACAATAGCTGAGAAGCGCTGTTTGGCTTCACAGACACAAAGACATCGCCCACATTGAATTTAGAAGCCTAACGCGCTGAGTATACAGTTTGAAATGTATTAGCAATAATGCGTCCCCGCGCGCTCTGGGTATTATAAACGTACCGCTGAATATTCAGAGAGAACTTTTATGACAAAAACCATCTAGTTGTGGATTTAATTAACATCTCTAAACGGCACTTTATTCAAATGTTAAAGTCAAAAGTGATTTGAATCTTAATAAAATGTTTATACAATCTACCTGCTTTAATGTTTTATTAAAATGTTTTATAACGCAAACACAGTATGTCGTGTGGAAAATTATTTGGAAAACATTTTCACTATTTAAACATTGATACAGAGTGCTTCTGCATTATTAACGATTTCGATATTACTATAATCGATAACCATCGCATCTGCATACTCATTGTCATGATATGGGCTTATGTGAGTACGAATTTAACCGGTGCAATATCAAGCATTGGATGAGTAAAAAAAAAAACCATTTGGTTGAATGGCATAAGCTATTTGAAACAAGTTAATGGCATAAAAAGAATGATAATGATTATTAATTTGTAATATAATACAATGTAATTTAAGATTATATTGTTAAATATGGGTGCAATGTCAAATTCCTGATATAAATGACTATTTATTTATTTTTTATTGATTATTTAAAATAGTGGGATAAGACTCCCACGACATAAAGATTTTACTCACATTTTTTTTATTAAAATTTGTAAATATTATAATTTATGGAATTGGAAGAAGCGCTAACTAGACGTTGTAAAAGCGGATATGGAAGAAAACGATCTTACACAGCGGATGCCGAAGATCGTGCAAAGTGGAGTAGAAAAAGACGGAAAGCGGACCTCAGCATTAGGGCGGGTAAACGCAGAAGAAGAAAGAAGAAGATTCCAAGTCATCTATGTACTTAATTACATTTTTATTGACCTCTTTACCAAGTAGGTAAGTGAGTCATATTTATCTATAAAATTCAAAAGACACTACGAAATTTGTTATGTAAAGTGAAAAACAGAGTTGATTACCCGGCCGGGGTCCGGAGATTGGGTATCCTACAGTCCCATTCTAGCTGTGCATCAAAATATTCTACAAGTTTATTCCTACTAAACGCTTTCAATGAAAATGAGACTATAAAGTTTCCCTGCGACGCAGAATGATTCTATTACGAATATGAAATGTTATTACTTCGGACGGATTATAAGCAGGAGCAGGTTCTCACAAATGAAATTGCTTCCCTCCTTTGGAATCCATTTTAAGGATGAATGATATAATTCTTACGAGTAAAGACTTTGTCAAGCGAGGTATACGTTTATTAGAATGAAACCTTCTTATAACAAAGAGACCAGTCTTCGTTACCGACATTACCTACGCGTCGTGGACTTTTTGAGAATTGTTCAATGTCATCCTCCTTAATTAAAGATTTTTTTTTATCTTGAAATCTTTGCATATTTCTATGGAAAAAAATGTTTTGTTCAACAGGAATCTGCGGGAAAATCCTATATACCTTAATAATTTTTGTCATTCTGTGATTAAGATTAATGTCATCAAATTAAAATAAAAAAACAGACTTCTATATATTAAAACTATTAGGTATGTTCGTCACGGGAAGATAGATAGATAGATACCTTTACAATCGAGCAACATTTTTATTTTTTTATTTAAGTGTCAAAATTATTAAAATACTTGAAAACAATAAAACGATATTTTGTACAAAATATAAACACCATATCAGAGTTTAATTAACATAAACTTGTGCAAGTTAATTTGACCATTCTATTGAGTTTGGGGATCTACAATTTGGGAACTTGTAATTTGGATTATGTGGAACAATCCAAGGGTAGCTATTGTTGGTCTAACAATATTGTTGACGGCCAATACGATAGCTAATAATTACTATATTCAAACACACTGATTGTGTAATGGGAGAATCCTTGGGTATCGATATTACCTACAAAATACAAAACGAAAGTGGAGAATTTGAAAGTAAACTAAACATGTAACAAATGAAATAGAAAGGGATTATTATCAGACGAGTACATGATTGTCCCGAACAAAAAACATGACCAAATATCACAAGGGTCTCTTGTTGACTACATTGTCTAAAAATTATAACAGTAAAAATACAGTAAGTAAAAGTATTAAGTATTTCGTTACCAGATAAGGTATGCAGTGTTATTGCCGTTGTTGTAGCCGACTTACCTGAAATAAATTAAAATAAAATTATAGTAGGTAGAAATACGTCAATAAATAAAGATGCTATGAGGCTTAAATTAAAGTAACACTAAACCTAATTAACAGAATCTCTATTAATCGCTATACTCCCTTCAGGGGTTCTAAATTTATCTCAAAGGAGGGGCCGGTTACAACTTTCTCCACCTACTTAACCCATTAGTCTGGCTTGGCTACGTTTACGCGGAAATATTCAGAAAGACAGGTTGACTAAAAAGGCTAAATGAATGTCTGAGCAGTACAAACTAGCCATTTTAAAAATTAAAATAAGTTAAATGCAACATTTCTTCTTTTCATTTTGCTGCCGTTTATGAAAATGTTATAAATTTTTGCACTGCGTTTTACTTACTAAAGTGAAACACAAAATTTACCTAATTATATTGTAAATGAATATGTAATAGTAGATTTTATTACGTGGGAGTAAAATAATATTTTTAAGGCGAGGGCGTTTTTTTGAATCCAGAGCGAAGTGAGGGATTCTAGAGTAGAATCCCGAGCGTAGCGAGGGATTCTAAAGTAGAATCCTGAACGTAGCGAGGGATTCAAAGTACGTCGCCCGAGCCAAAAATATTTTTGCTCCCGAGTGATACACTCTACTTTTCATCCCCCTCTATGAGAAAAAAAGGCGCCTAACTAACACTTGTAAATTTAAATATAATAGAATAAGAATGTTATAGGTAATTTCACTGCTAGAAGACCTCATTTTGAATATTTAATAATTCGTAAAAAGAGTCGAAAACACGGGCTCCCTATAAAACCCTGCTGCCCACTCGTGCCGTGTAGTTCGTGCATTTTCAATTTTTTTTTTATCAGCCGTCGCTCAGTCTAACCAGCCAGTGTACCATTATTTGAATTCGACATCTAACTATTTTGTTTTCACTCCGCGTCAGTCATGCCAAATCAAGAAAAAAGAAAAAGAGGTTCCAAATTCAAAAAGTGCGATTAAAAGTTCTTTTAATCGCACTTATTTCCATAAAGAGGATTAAAATCTCATTTTTACCCTGCTGGGACAGTCTCTAGCAAAGAGTAGAGTAATAGTACCTATGTCGCTTAGAAGCATCAACTTTAGGCGCACTTATATGCGATTAAAGTCGTCGTTTTCGAATAGATGGGATGAAAACAATTTTTACTATATTAGTTTATAATTCAGCTGTTCTTCAAATTTGAATTAGAACATGAATGGACAACAAATCTTATTTTTCATTCAAACTATCTCTACCCGCTTCCGCTCCCGCACTAACATAGTCTTCCCTTGACCCTAAAGGGCAGGGGTGATGCAGCGACGCGTAAGAGCCCAAACGCGGCCCGCGACCTGCGTGCCGTTGACAGCCCATGGAAACAAATCGCCACTAATATACCACCCCCTGTAAAACCCCCTCTTGCTTCCAAGAAATATGCGATTACTTGTAATGTCCTTAATATACTCCAGTATCATGAAAGGATTAGGGTAGGATTAGGTTTGAAAGAATTATATTTGTTTGATACATTTCTCTTGAGATAAAATGGGTTTCTTGGTTCAGCGTTAGAATAAAGTATATTTGTGTCAAATTAACTAATTTCTGAAGTGTACATACGAGTATTGGGCTTTGATAAAAAGTCTAGCTTTTCGAAAAATGCAAATTCGTATTAAGTATCCTACAATTTTTATAGGCATTTTCAGATACTGATAAGTTAAACACGAAAACGATAGGTACCTTTTTTACCTAATAACTAATTACTAAAATACAAAGTAAAACATCTTTGTAATGAGGGTTCAAAATATAATTAATTGGAACGCAAATACCAATTCTAAAAAGCTAATTAAAATTCATAATAAACCATTACAACGTTCAATATCCTTTGAATGACTGTCTGATTGAAATCCCAGATTGTAATATTCCAGACTGTCTTATTGGAGCGACTACTGACAATATCCTGCTTTTTCAATTTAACAACAATAAAACTATACGCAGTCCCCGCCGAGACTCAAATAAAATTCAAAGAGATGAGCTCGCCTCTAAGTTTGATATAATCACTTAGTAGAGCTAGAAGATAGAGCATCTTGTCTTAATAATATCAAGAGCATTGTAAGAAATTCCTCAAAGAATTATGACGTCAACCATTCTAGTAGCCGCAATTCGCAACGTAGTCCTTGACAAATTAGATTTTTGCTAGGTATTGCTGGTTAAGACAAAATTACAGCTGACTTTGACTCAAGTGCAGGCTTTTAAACGTGAATTAGAGTCCCCGTCGCTCAACCGTTAATGGTGTATTATGACGGAGTGGATGTCGACTATAAAAATTATGTAGCCATTTCCAGTTTTTCAACCTTAGCGAGTACTGGGCCTATAATGAATGGGGACAACCCAAACCGCTTTTACACAAACCCATTTTGTCTGAAAAGGCCGTAAATCGACGCCGATCTAAATTCATTGTCAGCTTTATACTTTCGCATCGCGCAATTGTTTTTGATGGAGAATTATTTAGATGATACTGGCCATATGTTTAGTACGTTTCATTGTTTTAGAAGCCAGAGCTTTCAAAAAGTCCACGTGCTGTGTGTGCCGTCGGGTGGCGGTGCGAGCGCCGCTGTTTCGTGGACTCGTGATATTAACATTGTAGGGTCCACATAATCGGCCACCCGCCCGCCATCTGCCGGAAGTTTTACAATGTTTATGAGCTCCATTGGGAAGCGTACATAAATTCCGACGATTGGACGTGTACAAACGATGATAACGCGATACAATGGTTTAACCATATTAAGCCCGCTAATTGTTTACATGGCTTTCCAAATACTGAGTTTTTTGACGTCCGCCCACAACCGTTTGCTTTTGTTAGTCGAATTTGTTATGGCAAAATAAAGGAGGATAATGAAAATTTTGATAACCTCAATATTCTTTTATGTCCGCATCGTACGCAAATTATTATCATCTGCCATAAATGGTCCAGTGCTTGGCAAAGGATTTCGCCTTTTCTCTTAGCTGTGGCCAGTTTAACATCTACTTATTGCTTTCTCAGGATCTGAGAATAAGTTTATACTATTTTAGAATTCCAAATTTTACTAGGAAAATGTTAACAAAGTTTACCTTCCAATACAGAAAACTGTTGTGAAGAATTTTTTAAATTCAAAATTAATCCTCGGAGGCGCTCCGAAGCGTCGCTCCATCCATACCCACTTCGCGGGATTTCCGAAAGAAGCTGTTCGAAAAACTTCAATACAAACTCCCGTGTAATCTTACTTATAAAAATAAACTTTTGCATTAACTGATTCCGAATCAGGGGCGAAGAAGTTGGAGGAAGGCTAACCCACACCGTCGCATCACTTCGACTCTTCCCTACAAGTTACAGAGTCAATCAGCCAGAAAATAGAAACAAATAAATACACGCTTAGGTAGTTTTGACTTGATAAGCGTAAGTAGAGTTCGGCTCGAATTTATGGAAGAGTTCGGCAGATAATGTAAAAGTTGTCAGATAAGACGGGATTTAGCCGACTCGGCGTTCAGCACGGCTGAATATTACTGAGATCAGGCGACTTTAGCTAGGTTATGTTACTGTATTATTATGCAACAAACTGCACAATCTGGTATTTCGAAAGAAACTTTATAAAGTAACACTATTTGAATACGCCGCGAACTTTCTGTTCACAGAATATCTTGAAATATTATGATAATTTTTCCTTTCAGTATTATTTCATACAAAAACTAATGCAAAAGGTTTCTAGTTAATTGGAGACGAAGGCAAATAAGAAGAAGCATTTGGGTCCAAAGGGAAGGTTTTACGGAACTTTTTCCCTATACTTACTATACCCGGTCGCCCTGAGAATGTTGGTCTTTTGCATTACGTTAATAAATTGGGGCAATTTAATATTGTATACGTAGAGCCTTGGGAGAGTGCTCATAAAGATATCGACTCAGCCATTTTGAAAACCGGGCGAAATTCCTTTCAGGCCACAAGTCGCCGCAAATGAGAATATCCTTCATAATTATTCAATTACAAAGTTAATAAGGCTCTGCCCTCATACTCAGCAGCACCAAGTAAAATGTCGAGGATAATTATGTTAGATGGACAAGTAATTTGTTTAAAATGTTCTCAGTGACAGAATTTGAACGTGGATTGTAAATCGAGACACTTAATTAGCTCGGCCCATTTCTTTGAAGTCTGCTAAAGAATAATACGTCAAAGTTAATCAAGGCTCAGCTCTCAAAAATGGAGAGCG
This sequence comes from Scrobipalpa atriplicella, assembly GCA_029255725.1. Taxonomy (NCBI): domain Eukaryota; kingdom Metazoa; phylum Arthropoda; class Insecta; order Lepidoptera; family Gelechiidae; genus Scrobipalpa; species Scrobipalpa atriplicella. Next base: position 9,649 of record JARACY010006886.1, read on the forward strand.
ACATTGTCTTTAAATCCTGTGTAGGAGGGTCTTCCTTTCATGCAGAGCAATCCCGATGTTCGATCTTCGAATTTTTTCGCCCCTTTTTCCTTTGGCCAAAGGCGGTGGGGGCTATACGTGTCGTACTTGTGCCGCGTTGAGTGTAATTAAGGTGCAAAGATACCCGAAGTCTGCCGACTAGAGAGGTTCGAGGGTCCTTGCGGCCTCTGTACTCCAAACCGACGAGTGTTGCGTAGGCAGGCCGACGCTACTCATCTATTCTGTGCCTTCAAAAGATTCAGCATATTATTATTTAATTGGGTTAACTTTGATTTTTGACATCAAGCTGCTTTCTGCCAAATTTTATACAAGATTTTCTTCAGCACGTGATCGCTTTACGTTTATGAATAAGTAAAACATGTATAAGAACACAGTCAAGATAAAAGTTGGGAAACATTCTCCATAACATCAGAAGCTATCAGAGAACTTTCATAGCTAACTCGCAGCGGGCTATTACATCGCTCTGCTTAATAAACTATTGGGCGAAACAGACAGAAACATCGAACCCAATCTTATTACGAGTCCTAACTTATATTCCACATTACATTAATTTCTCCGGAGACGTATCGCAAACTAAGCAATAGCAGCTGCCCGAAACGGTCGCATGTTTATTGAGAAATTGCCTAATCTCGAAGAGCTACAAAACAAAACCACATTGGAAATGTTGAACTAAAGTATTCGTACTCTCCAAGGATGGTCGTGGTACTACCCTTGTCTGCGCTAACCGATCACACCCTTAAGGCTCCCGAATTACTGTCCGGGTTGATTACCTTACCCCCCACACCCCCGCCCTACGGAACTTGCACCCCTCTGCCCTACGTCAACTATTATTTGTGTTCCCTACTTATAATTTGCGATCTGGAAAAGTTCGACAAATACCAGCCATTTTATTAAATATAAGAAAACTTTTCTGTAGTTGGGCTGTAGTGCGCTCTGGGATCTTTTGTTAATGCTATCCGATTAGTTCTGTACTGGAACTTGCACAAATCAAACAAGAATCCCCTTAATTGTCCGAGCGCTGTTTTCTTTTTAATTTGTGGAATAGTTCGTGACACGCTATATATTTATTGATAATCATGTTCGTTATGAATAACTCATAAAACACACCTAATGAATTACTACCGACTTTAATAAGTAATAAATATTTATATAGGTGTGTGTACGCGTTCCAAGGAGAAAATAAATTTCAATTTATCGCCTCCTCTGCTTATTCTCATTAGTGTAAAAGACGAGAAAAACATTTTATCAAAAAATATAACGAATATTTCTATCGTAAATATCTTCGGGAACCATAAAGGTACACACGAAAAGGCAAAACATTTTAATGCTCTTACATACCTACTTGGTTTTCTCGAAAGAAAAAAAATGTGTTCATTGGTGCGAAATGAAATCACCTTGAATACGTCTCTCAACAACAAAAGCCGTCTCAGTACGTGTTTTACATATTTTTCTTTAAACGCAATATTTAGGCTTACATGTTAAGTCTTAAGGGGATAAATAATGGAGTTGCAAATGTGTGCTTGGCATACGAGGGGCACGATTCCCATCTCGGTGCAGGATAATTTGACGTAAAGCATGGAATAACGGGAGATGACAGTGATATTAAGATTTGTAAGATACAAATTAAGGCGATGCCTTCATGTGCGTATCACGAACACTTGGTGTGACGTCAGTTTATATTTAATGAGAGGTCTCGAGTGGTGAGACTGCTTTTCAAGCATTTACTCTTGATGAAACCTTGTAACACTAAAATGTGAAATTCTATTTTAGAAATGATTTGGCACAGATACCTATGTAATGTAAGACAATATGTGAGAAAGATAATAGATGAATGTAGCTTCTAAAATGGATGACTAAATTTAAATTGAACCGAAGCTATTATGGGAACACCTATCCGTTCTAAAATAGCTACCCCTGTTATCTCGGACTTCCTAAATGGAACATTCAGATTGTTCAAGTGGCTACTGGCTAGTTCTGTTCCACTTAATATCCCCTACTAAGTGTAAGTGTATTCTATCAACGAGAATATATTTATAGCTCTTATTGTAGATAAGTTTAAATAAAATCTAAATTTGTTTTGACTGTCAATATTATCTTTCTTAACTAATGAGTTTAATTTTTAAATATGTAGGATGTAGGTATGGTTGACTTATTCTTCCTCTACTTATACCTATATAAGGTCTTTATATCGACGAACGATCCGATGAACCCCGGTGTCCAAGTTTTAAAACCACTATAGCACACCTAATTAAGCCTTTGCTATAGGTAGTTTTTGTGTCGGTCATTAATTCACATCATAGAAAGTGACAAAGAACTTTGTAAAAATTATCTAGCAAAAAAGTCGTTGAAATAAATTAAAAATCATCTGAAATCTTCCGCCAGAAGAATCAATAATGTTCTACATAGCACCTCATTAGCTCTACATTCTTACTAATTTGTCAAAAAATGCCAACTACCCAACTAACCTATTTCCTAATACAACAAATGACTCAAGACAGGGCGTGGTGGGAAGATGGATAGTGAGGGTAATCAGTTAATGCATTTCTACCTAGTACATGCATCCAAGCAATAGAAAAACATAAAATGTACCAGCTGATTATCTTCTATTTAGAATTCAGAAGAAAACGTGGGTTACAGTTAGTTGGAATTTAGGCAATAAATTGACATATCGCTTAATCTTCTTCTTCTTCTTCTTTTTATGCCTAGCGTTTCCCCGGCCTCATGTTGGGGTCCACTTTCCAACTTTTTCTACTTCACTTTGCCCGATAATCGGCATCTGTTGTTGTAAGATTGTTCTCTTCCGTATAGCTTGAACAATTTTGAAAAAATCTAAACAATTTTGAGTAAGCGCCCAGCATAAATTATAGATATATAGTGACATAGTGTAGAATAGTGGCGCTGCACACAAATATTGATACAAATTAGACGGCGACACCTCCTTGTTGCTAATGTAAACCTGCCGAAAGCGGTCAAGCTGAGCGTCGACAAACAACGCCAATAAGCTTACTGGAAACAATCTGGGAAGCTCTTGCGCATGTTCAGGTACGTAAATTTTAATACTTTAATGTAAATGTAAACACTGGTACCTTTATTGGATTTAAAGCTTGGGATATTATGTGTTTGAACTTCGTTAGAATATTATTTATTGTAGGCTGTTGTATTTAATTTTAAATGAGTAATAAAACATAAAAATCTAGCAATAATTAAATAATAAAACGGGGTAAAGGCGTGTTGAATTGAAATAAATTTTATTTGATTCAAAATTGGATTTGATTAAAAATTTGCTCTAAAAATTGGGATCACCTTACATTGACAGGTAGTGTCAGATAAGTATGATAAATTATTTATATCGGTGATTTCAAAACTTTAGCTTTATACGACATATTTTTAAAAGATCTATCTAATGATACCCCACTCGATATAGTGTAGATTTTAGTCAACGAACGTTAAAAGAGCTGAATTTAAGATTCAAAAACAATGGTAAACGCACAAAAGAATGAAAGAAAATTCCACCTTTCCTAAAATCCAGCGCGATAATGTGAGCGTGGCAACAACGCATCGCGTCCAAAAGTAAGGTGCACATTTAAAAGATAGATGGCGTCATTCGGATAATTCTGTTATCAGCAAAGAGAGGGCGCCCCCACGCTCGTATACTTAGAAGGCCGTTTCCTGCGACGTTAAGTCCTTATAAAGGTAACTGTTCCACTGAAAAACTCCTATTTCTGTGACAAAGCACGCTTTTAACCACCCAAGTGAAAATTCTGCTCGTATTTACCTGAAGGTAAACTCAGATACTGTTATTGTAGAAATATAACAAAATAACTTTACCTCCATGATTTT
>JARACY010006887.1:0-13517 GCA_029255725.1 Scrobipalpa atriplicella
TGTGATATTTGACACCCAGTTTAACTAAAGATCCAAAGATATTTGACACCCAGTACAACTCAATGACCCAAAGATATTTGACACCCAGTACAACTCAATGGACCCAAAGATATTTGACACCCAGTACAACTCAATGACCCAAAGATATTTGACACCCAGTACAACTCAATGACCCAAAGATATTTGACACCCAGTACAACTCATGATCCAAAGATATTTGACACCCAGCCCAGTACAACTCAATGACCTAAAGATATTTGACACCCAGTACAATACAACTCAATGACCCAAAGATATTTGACACCCAGTACAACTCATGACCCAAAGATATTTGGCACCCAGTACAACTCAATGACCTAAAGATATTAGACACCCAGTACAACGCAATGACCCAAAGATATTTGACACCCAGTATAACTCAATGACCCAAAGATATTTGACACCCAGTACAACTCAATGACCCAAAGATATTTGACACCCAATACAACACAATGACCCAACGATATTTGCCACTCAGTACATGACCCAAAGATATTTGACTCCTAAATAAACATGATATTTGACACCCAGTTCTCCATGATATTTGATACCATGATTATTTGGGTCGTTTGTCGATTCGAAAGACGAATGTTAAGGTATCATATTATATATACATACCTGTGTTGTAGCTCGCCAAAGCTCTTGAAGGCCATGAACTTGTGGTACGGTTTGGGCGCCCATGCGTATATCTCGATGGAGTCCTTCAGAGCGATCACCAGGAACTTGATGCGCTCGTACTTCACGATGCGGAAGTGCACGGCGCCCTGCAGCTCGCCCACGTTGATCCACCCGTTTCGTCGTTCCACTTGCTGTAAGAAAATAATCTACATATTAGAAAGCTCACTTCGTAAAAGTAGGTATATTTATAATTTTGTGGCTGCTATGCTGGACTGACTGGACAAAAGAAAAACATAAAATGTTCCATCTGCTTCTCTTCCCGGGTATATTAAAGAAGTAAGTAGAAGAAGAGAAACCCTCGTTCAGTGTATTTTGAGTCTATTGCAATTTAGGCGAAAAATACACGGTTCGTTTTTTCTAAAATAAACTATGACTAGACTACTAGGCTAACTGGAATATCATTCTTTGATATATTCTTATTTTGGCCATACTTGTAGTGGTAGTGCGTATGGACACGCGACCTTTTGTGCGTAACTACAGATTTACTAAGCCGATAGAGGCAACGTACATGTAGATAGTTTATATACACAAGGATGGCTCAACGGCAGTCGTGAAATAAAACATCTGTAACAATACTCACATCACTGAGTCCGTCTGTGCGCAGGATCTTCGACTTGAGCCAGCTGAGGTAGTACACGCGCACTCGGTTCTTCTTCCCGGAGACGGTCACCAGAATGTTCTGTCCTTCTAACACCTCCATCTGCTGGAAGCGGCGTCTTGAGATCAACTGGTATACTTTGCCCTGACCGGAGCGGTCGAGTAGCATCAAACCGTTTTCTGTACCAATCAGCAGATTCACCCCTGAAATATGATATTTTTTGTTAAAAAAATGTACGGCCTCAGAAAAACCCGATTATTTATTTTAAGGGAAATCTTCTATTCTGTATCATTCAACATTTAGAAGCCATATGAAACCTTGTGTTCAAGGCATTTTGATCTTTACTTATATAAATCAAGCGTTGATATTGATATGGAAATTAAACTCTGCGAGAGAATTCGTATGCTTGAAGAACATCCAGTTTTGTTGCTATACTAAATCGAAGAGCGCACAGAAAAATAAGATGAACGGGAAGATGGATAGCAATAAATTTGCGATCGCAAGATTGGTCTCTGCCTCTCTATTCCAGAAAGGGGCGTGATTGCACGATGTACTAACCCCATAACGCAGCGCAGAGAATCTCCGAGTTGAACCGCTTCTTGTATTTGCGTATCTCGGGCGTGTCGGAGGAGAGGTCGTGTCCGGTGGGCGTGACGTTGACGTTGACGTGGCTCTCCCGGCGCGAGGAGCCGCCACCGGAGCCCCCGGTGCCGCCACCGCTGCCGGTGGAGCCCGCGCCGAACCCGAACGTCAGGAACGACCGCTGCTTCTGTTGTAATGGGAGGAACTGGTTTTGGGAGCCCACGGACGAGTTGGAGGGCGAATGTTGGAGCGCGGGGGACACGAACGACTTGGAGGGAGTGGACTGCACTGAGGACGGGGCTGGGTGGTGGTGGTGGTGGGGCAGGGGGGTGCCTCCCGACACGGCTTGCCTATACTGTAACAGATAAAATTTAATGCATTACATAGTTGCTAGACGAATCAAGCATTGAAATTTACAAAATGCTATTTATTTGATTTGATTATGATTCGGCACATTTCTATAGATGCCTTCTTAGTTTTACAAGAACTATACATGAGTTCTATATTAATAATAACGTATGTTAGTGAAGTCCATTTCCCACATATTATTAGTGTCAAATTCGATGACTGGAAAGTTATTTGCTCTATGATGGCTGTTATCTACACTTGAGTAGGTACAGTTTGTGGCAATGACAATGATAACAGGCAATGAATTTATATTATAATTTTGTGCTGGAATTATGATTGTGACAACATTCTCATGATTAGAAGTTCGGGCAACGAATTTAGAATCTACTTTAATTATTATTTCGCTTCTAATAAAATGCACTGTTTAAATTCTTTAGAATCGTCCAAATTGATTTTTAGATAATTACAAGATTGTATAAAGAATAATTTTAGTTTCAACTTTTATTTAGATACATCCCCGCCCTTTTGCCTTGGTAAAACGCTCATACTACTGAAGAAATGTTATTACTGCAGCATCGCTAGCGCCGCGGCTCACGTCAAGTGAATTTCCATCACTTGACGGAAATGTTACTGTTATTAAGCTGCCAATTACGAAACTACCTAGAAGCTCTGGCAAATCTATCCGCTGACGACCCAAAGAGTATATAATCTTACAGATGAAAGCAGGGCTAGATATGCAAAGAAGTGGATACAGTTCCGGATTCAACATACAACAAATTCTAAGTCAGAAGCGATTCCTGTTGCATCATTCGGTTTATACTTACGCAGTGCTAGCTGCTATCTGCCAGCCGGCCGGGGACTTGGCTCCAGGGTTTGCATGATCGACAACCATTATTACATTAATACCATACATTTACAAGCTGAACACCACATTATTATGATAAGAGATTTTATGTCAATTGTGTTTGGGAATCGCTATTTCTAAGTGTAAGCAAATGTCATAAGATTCGGTCTGCAACTATGTAATGTAGGTTTAATAAATATTGATCAACATTAAAAGGCATAATAACTATGTTTTATATTTAAACAAAGGCTACCAAATCTTATAACATTATAGTAAATCTTAATGATATCCCTTTCTATAATTAAGACCACATTTAATCATTAGGTAGCCCGAATGAAATATTAGACTTTTTGTATAAATAATGTTGAATCTATTGATGATTCCTAATTGAGCGAAAGTAAAACACGCAAGTATCATTAGGTGTATCAATGATTGAGATAAATTAAAGATTTTATAAAATGTAATAGTTGAAAATGTCGATGAGGGTGTCGACATACTTAACTACGACTAAAAGCACAATTTGATGGGAACTATACTTATTATTGTTATGGAATCTGATCTAAGCACGATTAGCTTTTGAAAAAGTTATATAATAGATAAAGGTATTTATGTAAGTTTGACTGGGTGTCAAAAATAATTTAGTTGAACAGGGGGGCAAAAATAATTAATTGAGTTAACCTGAGTGTCAAATATTATTGGGTTAAATTAGAGGTCAAATATATACTATATTATGTATAATAAAACTTATAGCTTTTCGAAAACCCAATCGAACTTAGACCAAGCTGACCAACGTAGAAAAGTGTTACAAAAACTTGATATGTAAAACGTGTGTACGTGTGGTGTGATCTTACCTCTTCGCTGGTGGACTTGTCGTGCCTGGGCGGCGTGGTGGGCTGTCCGGCCTGGGACAGCAGGTCGGGCAGGACGGAGCTGGTGCGCGCGCCCACAGACTCCGCGCCGCCTGACGACCGGCCCTGCACCCACACACCCCATTGTAACACGCATACGTCTAAATCAACCCGATCGATTATATCGTCTCTAGAACGAATGAATTTGTTCACCAACTCCAACAACATTTCGAAGGAAACGTGGACCCATTCGTTGGAAACCGCCTTGTGATATAGACGATCCGAAAGCCTCATTTTAAACGCTCCTTTGGAAATGTTGTTTGTTGATTTTCTTAAAACATTAACTCGTTCGGAGATCGAAAACTACACTGAATACAGTTTCATAAAACAAATGACACTATAAAGGGACATAAAGATACAAGTTTAACAATGCTCTTAGTAGTAAACAATACCTTATAGATTTTAATAAAATAACAGTTACGTAAGATCGATATTGTAGTTTTAGCGGCATTAATGAATCAGCGGCAGTCGACAAACACAAACACGCAGCCAAACATGCAGTAAACACATTGAATGATGTATGTAGCTCTCGTCTCAATCGGTGTGGATTTCGTTAACAGTTCATTCCCAAACTGGTTAATGTTCTCTGGCGGTTCATGTCATGGCACTATGTTCTTTCACTTCGGCAGGAAGACGGTAGTCGCGCACAGATCATTATATTAGTCTTATTGGATTGTTAGTCGTGGCGGATGAGTTACATAAGTCGTTAATTATGATTGTAGAAAGCTGTTAGACAGTTTATCATTGTGCAAGATAATAATATAAATAAGTAGTTAAATACTTAATTTTTCATCACACTATTATCCAAGCAACTAATTCTACGCACCTACCTCAAACAAGAAACCGTACAATCTCACGCCAAACTGTAAGACGTGTGAGCAATTTTATATTCAAACAACTATCAATAAGTACAATAATTATTTTACTTTTAACTTACTACAGAGAAATGGCGATTTAGCTTAACGTTACAAATTATTACGAACCAAACCCACACTGGTTAATACGGACCAAAACCAACAGCTACAAATCCAGGTCCCTAAAATGCAATACCAATCAGTAATTGTTAGTTCAATACAAACTGTTAAATCTAACCCTCATACCAAACCGTAAGTGTGTGAAATAGTTAGCAAGCTATCCTCAGCAAATTACCTGTTCCTGTGCGAGTACCGCTTCCTGCCCGCAGCTCGCTACGAGCTCCGCGTGCCGGTTATAATGGGAATTTCTTCGGAATACTATATCGGATTCAGTCTTTTCTCTGCGAGGTTTGACCGGGAGGTCGGCGCCGGGCGCGGGCGGGGGCGGGTCGGCGGCGGGGGAGGCGCGGGACGGGGAGGGGCGCGTGCCGGCGGTCAGGTCCGGCGAGCCTGCCTTCTCGAAGGAAGCGCTCGGCGTGAACCCGGTGCTGCTCTCGCTCTCCTGCCGGATGAGCGCGGCCACGCTCTTCAGCGCGTCTATGGGATTGTTCCCCGCCGCCTTCTTCTCAGCGCCCCTCTTATCAGTCTTTTTAATCTCGCCCTGCGCCGACATCTTCAAGCTGTCGTTCATCTTGATGAAGTCCGTGAGTATCGGCTCGCCCGACGCCGGCGGCTTGATCACCTGCTTCCGCGAGTTGTTGAAAATGCCGCTTGATCTCATCTGCTTGCTCGCTCCTGCCGGACTTTCGTGTTTCGGAAAGTATATGGCGGAGTGTCGGGTGCTCGAGAGCGGGAAGAGATCGGAGTTTTCTCTTCTGAACCCCCGGAAGAATCTGTTCGGAGAGTTCGATTCCGATTCTTGTTCTTTCTTGAATTTGAGTATATCGGAGAGCTTGTCGTGCGCGGACTTTTCACTGGTTTTCTTGAAGAGTTCCTTGTGTCGCGAGGGCGGGGTGGCGATTGCTTTGTATTTGGCCCACGCGTCCTCCATTTCGATTCTGGACTGTCGTTGCAGCTGAGCGCGTTTTTGTTCAGTCTCTTTAGTGGCGCCCTTCTTTTCTTCTTTATCTGCAGCGCTTCTTGAAGGAAAGAACCTCGCGAAATCCCAGTCTTTAAGAAGAACCGCTTCGTCTACATCGGACGCCCTCTTATCATTTTCCGGAGAACTATCTTTCTGTTGTTTTCGGACATGTCCAATACAAAAAGTGCACATAAATAACAAGAACATAGAAAAAGAGACCATGGGAAAAGGTTATCTTGCTCACCGATCTTACTTTGGCGTGGAACAATGTAGCAATCAAGTAACAGATTTTCAAGATACAAATGAAAATGATTGCTAAGCAAAGTAACACACGAATTGACTAGAAAACATGAAATTATAATTTGGCAATGTAATAGTTAATGTTAACACACACAGCAGAATACGAGAGGCTGCATTATAGCGTCATCGGGTATAGTTGTTAAAACATTTTATAAGGTTAAAAATGAGAAAAAAAAATCATACTAAGGAAAAATCTAATCAAATAACTGCGTCCTCTAACTGTCAAAATACAGTTGCAAAAGCTTATAAACTGAAAGCGTCGCAAATGTCGCAAGCGCATCAACACAGCATCAACCCGACAAAATGATCGATCCGAATCTGTATTTTGGCAGTTGTGTGTATTCTTTTGGTAGACGTATTATTTTCGCCAAACGTGAAAATGCAACCCCTCGATTGAGTTTTCCCATTCGGTTTAGAAGGAGAAGACAATAACTGAAAAATTACTGATCTCTTAAAAACTACGTAAATAGGTAGGTAGCTAGGTAGGTACAGTCAGCAAAGGCGATTGCTGGGCAGGCCCGCCCGAAACGGATGAAATTATTGCAAGGAATTGTTTATGGATTTTGATGAAATTTCGTAAGTTTTGCAGTAAATTAATTGTGCAAATATACAAATTTTCATGATAAATAACTTCCTGAAATAACTTTATTCGTTTCGAGCGGGCCTGAACAGATATCTCCTTTGCTGTCTTTTCTTTTTCTTCATCAACTAGTGTCCAATTTTCAGTTCTCGTCTCACCCATCGAATTCAAGACATTATCTGCCTTTAAAGCTCCCCCCAGACTTACCCTCTTCATGACGAGCGTGCGGTCCGGGTGGGGGTCATCATCGTCGGGGGTGGGCGGCAGTGGGCGGGTGGGCGCCCCTCCCCCCGCGCCGTCCTCGCTCACCGCGGACAGCCCCGGCCTGTAGCAGAACTCGGGACTGACAAGCGAACCAAACAATACGAAACAAAAAGGGGGGAAATGAAAGGTAAATGCAAATAAAAATAATGAGAGGATGTTTATTAGTGGCTTGTGTAGATGTAGATGATATACCTAGTTTATATTTGAAATGGTGCGAGCTTTAGCCTCATAAACGGAAAGCGTCTATAATATCTCGTTTAAAGCGTCTACGTGTTTCTCGTATTGTATGATTGTTGTGCTTTTGATAAAGTATAAGTACAAATACTTCTGACGCTTTGAGTTGTTGAGGCTATTGATCGCGCCCGTTGATTTGAAGCTTTATAATTTTCCAGGGAATATTTAATTAATTTAATTGCCTCGTACAATCATTTAGTAGGACGAGTTGTAATGGATGGATAAGGAATGATGATATAGCATTGCGTTTTACAAATAAGGGAGTGCTAATAAGTGATCAAAATTAGAAAATCATTGTAGAGATAGTCGTGAAGAACGCTACAGTGCTGTGACATTGGGGAGTAGAAAATCGGTCATGTCCTTATATTTTGCTGTAAAAGGTGACTAAGGATAAATCCATAAAAAAAGTTGACCCTTTTCGAGAGTTATTGATTGGGGTGATTCAATAACCCTTAGTCAAGTGGTAGACTTTTTAGATTTTCTAAAGTTTGTAATGGTATACAATGTACTCACAGTGGTTTGGGCGGGTCGGAGGCGAGCAGCGTGCCGTCGTTGCGCACGCGGCCGCCGCTCTCCTCGTTATCAGAGTCTGTATCCGAGTCCTCGAACGGAGGCTCGGCCGGGTTGCGCTCCACGGGCGGACCTGCGGATTACACATGTTTGTTTATATTATAGTAGACTGAGAGATTACGGACCTCACACCAGTGGACGCCGAAGACCAGGCAAAATTGAATAGATAAAGTATGACGGTTCATTCCTTTACTAGACCGGGATAACCGACGCAAGGCGTATCCTCCCCGTGGTAATATAACATACCTTGTCCATTGGTAGGAGCGCGCGGCGGGCGACTGGGCGCCTCGCCCGACACCACGCCCAGCTCGTTGAGCTGCGCCGCCAACTTGTCCAAGTCCTGCAAACATCATACCATCCATCAATAAAATGTCTTGCAAGCATAAACATCATCATCAACTCATATCATACACGACCCTCCCCACCAAGAGGCACCGGATCTTAGTCGACCATGTAGGCCCATAATGCATAATTTTTGGAGTTATAAATAAGAGATATAGACTAAAATATTTCGTACGAGTAGAGCGCAGGTTAGCCTTGCTGGAATCGACATGTTTTTCAAACTGGAACATTTTCTCTCCATTGTGTAGATCAATTTCTATTTCTATTCTAGACTCGCAAATTACGTTTTCGATTTTATATTTTCATTTTGAGAGAGGCTACATACAACAATAAAGTATAATGAAAAAACGATTCGAGCGAATTGGAAACAATAAATACGAATACATAGTAGTATAGGTGCAAATAATAATAAGCGAACGAACCTCTGGCCTTCTGGGCGGGAGCTGCGGCTGAACGTGCGCAAACAATAACAGCGTGACATGGAAATAAAACAAAGCAAATCAAAATAATGCACAGGAAAACATAATGTGGACACAAATATTTGTAGTAAACATAGCAATCGGTTTTCATTGAGTAAATATTATGAACCAACGTGTAATTCGTGTATATTCTATAGAAGTAGTTTAATATAGATATTTACGCCCGGGGCACATATTTATAAACAGTGACACATTTATTTTTGAACTTTCCAATGGGAATAATGCTATGTTTAATCAAGTAAATCCTGACTTCTGGGTAATCTAGCTCCATCGTCGACTCTGTCTCATTCAATATTGGCTTAGACTAGATTATTCAGGAGTAAAACCCATGGCAAATATTCTTATAAAGTCGGTATACAACGTGTAACAGAAAGGGTATATGTATAGTGAAATGTGTGAATCTACCCATGAAACTGAATAACTTTCCCTAAGAAACATAGGTCGAAAACGAAAAAAAAAAAATTGTGACCATTCATACAAAATGCATCAGCTGATAGCGTATTTAGTATGGGAAGTCAAATTTTTTTTTTCGTATTTCGACCTATGTTCCTTAGGGAAAGTTGTTCAGTATCATGGGTAGATTCACACATTTCTCGATGCATATACCCTTTCTGTTACACGTTGTATAGGTGTGATGTCAATGAGTTGTGATATAAATGGTGTTATTGTACAGTACCATGGGTTTGAACATGTGGTGGGATCCGCGTTGCGGGGGCTGCGGGCCGCCGGCGGGCGGGGTGCCGTTGTTGGAGCCCGAGCTGTTGGACGAGCCCGACGACTTCGGCGTGGGGGGCAGAGGCCTGAGTAACACATTCACATACGTTACAGAACGCACTGATACTATTTTTGTATTGTTTTTCATCTCATGGTTCATCTTCAGTAGCATGTTCCTACTAGTCAAACCAGCAACTCTTTGTCAAACGTCAAAACATGATAGCCGTAAATTGGCTGGAATCAAATAGTCGATGATAAAATTGTTTTGCTGCATAGAAATTTTTATTTAGCACAATTTGAAAAATTATGGATCAAAAATACTTGAGTTATGTTTTTGACAAGACACACATTCAAGTAGCGATATCGTTTTAAGTCAGGCTAAAAAGCGCGCTATGCTACAGCATAACTTCATTACGAAGCAAAGGGCATTCTTTATTGAGAACGCAATGCGCAAAATAGTTGACAAAGTTTTGCTGTGGCATTTTAGCTCTGCAGAAGTTTACTATTCGTAAACGAATGCTTTAAAACTTAGGCTTTTTGGTTTATTCTTCTTTCGTAATTGCACTCGACATTGGATCATATTTTATGTCAAAATTAAAAATCTATCTTTGAAACAACGAGTCAAATAAAATTTTGATCTCCAACTAAACCTATAAGTTAATAGTTAGCACAAAATGTAGGTAAGAATGAATGTAAATGTTTACCGATATCTATTGGGTTGTTGTGCTTGCGGGTCGGGCACTACGATCAGTCTTTGCGGTATGGAGGGGCGCGCAGGCGGGCCCGGCTCTGTGTAACACAAACATCACGAACAAGTGTTATTCATACATACATACATAAAATCACGCCTTTATCCCTATTGGGGTAGGTAGAGCGTAAACGACCTAAACAAAGGTCGTTCCGCCACGTCTGACAAGATTTGAGGGTTATTCCAGGTTGATCTGTATATTGCTATATAGTGACAGGTTATCAGCCCATCGCCTAAATTACAATACCGAAACACTCGAATCCCTTAGCAGATTTTTACAGCATGCCCGGAAGGAGATGCAGCTGTCACATTCAATATTTTTCTATAACTCCCAATCCAGCATGGAAGTGTTATTCATATTTATGGAATACTCGGCTATAGTAGGTATCTTTATCTCACGACTGCCGCTTGGCAGTACTTGTGGTTGTGTGTGCGCCGCACACAAGTATGGCAAAGCGGCAGTCGTGAGATAAAAATACTATACTGACTTGTGGGTTTGACGGAGGTATCAAATCAACCTCGACGTTTCGACCATATATGATGGTCTTCATCAGAAGCACGAAAGTGACACAGATGATCTTCGACTAAAATCACATCTGACGTGCGGAGGTGTCATCTTCTCGCTCTTGATATTTAACCTCGACGTTCCGACCATATGCGATAGTCTTCCATCGTACATGGTCGGAACGTCGAGGTTAATACCTCCGTCAAACCCACAAGTGTGTAGCCGAGTATTTCATGAACACAAACATGGTTAGACTATCACATGAATCTAAAAAAATATATTATGTTTTATAATAGGACATAACTTATACTAAAGGACCAATGACAATATCTTACACTGAAACAAGACTGAAACATTTAATACACTTTGTACAAATTAATGAAAACACATCACAGTTAAAACGACTAGCTTCGGTATGGTTTTACGAGCTGAATGAGTTTCGCTAAATCACAAGACGCCGCCCGCGTGCGTATGTAAAGGCATTTTGAAGCAGATTCTTCAGACTAATTATAGAAAGTCAATGGAATCTAGACAATTTCACGTCATCACTGTTATATCCATAGTTGGCTTTAAACAATACCATGCGATGTTGGTTAATGTCTGTCCCATATACAAAAAAAGGAAAAAATATGAAACACTTCCTTTAGTATAATGATGTTTATTTGTGATTACCTGGTATCTCCTCTCGTTCCTCGCGCTTGCTGTTGCGTTTAGGCGGCGGCTGCGGTTGGGGTGCTTCGGCCGCGGCTCTGGAGACAAATACTTAGTAAGTTCAGAGATTTGGGCAGGATTATAACTGACATATCTCAGTTATAATCGTTCTGCAGTTGAGCTACCCAAATTTTTGACAATGAGGGAATTCTCGATGTTCTAAGCTACGGTTATAAGTTGGTTTTATAGCGGGTTTCAGTTTGTATCAGAAATGTTATTTCAGTACAAAATGGCCTGTAAAATCTACACTTAATATTGGTCTCAATCTTGAGATCGCTTCTTGCTTTGTCCTGTATCCAAGCCTTACTCCTGTTTCCGTCACCTGCCTTCCTGTATCTGCTGGACGTTGCGCCTGAGCGTGTCCCCGCCCTGGTGCAGCGCGTTGTGCACCACGGAGGAAGGCTCCCCGCGACCGCGTTCTCCCCCCCTCGGAACCTGAGTATTTGTAGTCTTGATCTCTCTTCTTACACCTGTATCCACTGACCTGCCTTCCTGTATCTGCTGGACGTTGCGCCTGAGCGTGTCCCCGCCCTGGTGCGGCGCGTTGTGCACAATGGAGGAAGGCTCCCCGCGACCGCGTTCTCCTCCTCCCCCTCTCGGACCTGAGTACTTGTAGTCCTGATCTCTCTTCTTACACCTGTGTCCACTGACCTGCCTTCCTGTATCTGCTGGAAGTTGCGCCTGAGCGTGTCCCCGCCCTGGTGCGGCGCGTTGTGCACGATGGAGGAAGGCTCCCCCGCGACCGCGTTCTCCTCCTCCTCCCCCTCGGACCCCGAGTACTTGTAGTCGTCGCGTACTGAGTTGTCTTGCTTTCTCTTCTTACACCGGTCTATATGGTCTTTCAGTTGTATCCTCACTTGTCGCTCTGTCGGTTGGTCTCTGTACGAAGGAATATGTATGTTGAAAGATTGAAGAATTGCAAACGCAAACTGCAGAAACTTTAAAAGTTTTCAGCAGCAACAGCTTACAACATATTGTTAGTTTTTTATTTGGTTTGTCCCACTGCTGGGCAAACGCCTCCCTTCTTTGTTTCCACTGTTTTCGGTCTTTGCAATATGCATTGAGCGCTTTTCGAAGGCATCCATTTCATCATATCACCTCTTTTGGGGCTCTCATCTGCCTCTGCGGCTATCTTCAAATTGTCAGTACTATTCCTAAAATTACAATAACATAATGAACATTACCTGATAAACGGATGTTTCAACAGCTGTTCAGTATAAGGCCTTTGATGATAGTCTTTTACGAGTACAGTCTCAATGAAGCTGTGGAACTTTTTCGCCCATTTTTTCGACTTTAAGCGAGGAGGCGGATTTCTGAAAACATCATTCATATAGATAGCTATTACTCATGTATTGGGTCCATGATTAGATTATGTTTGATATCGCATTTAATTATGTTGTTATGCGTGGAAAATATAATCAATAACACAGAAATTAGTAACTGATATAAATCTCAAAGACCGCGCGTAATCATTTCTGAGAAAAGTCGATGGCAAGAATAAATATTTATTTAGGAATGAGAAATATTTATCTTAAAATCGCACGTTTATTAGTCAACATAAACAAAGTAATGTGATAGAATGGGACTAAAACGTATCTACTTTTGAATGAAAAGTAAAACCCTCAAAAAGGTAGGTACCATATCAAGTTTGCTGCCCCTTAAATTTCGAGTGTCATACATGATGGATGAAACTAAGGGTCCAGATCAGAGCAGGATTTTTAGCTAAAGGCGATTGGCGATCATGTAGAGGCAGGCTGGCTGGCCTTCTGGAGTGCAAGGTTAAGTTTTTTAATTGGCAATCTTACCTTGGAATGAGAAACAGAGCCCTCATAGGGTGGAGATCACACAAAGGCGGCTGACTCTCAGCCATCTCGAGCGCGGTGATGCCGAGAGACCAGAGATCGGAGCGATTGTCATAAGTGGCGTCAGGGTTCTCGTCACAAGCAATCACTTCTGGCGCCATCCAGTAAGGAGTGCCGATGAACGTGTTCCGCCGGCCGATGGTCCGGTCCAGCTGTGCTGACACTCCGAAGTCCACTGCACACAGAAATGAGGGTATAAAATTGTGGATCTTCCAAGTAAACCTAAATGCAGTGGTTTGCAGACAATGACAGTGAGTGAGTGAGTAGCAAAAACTT
>JARACY010006888.1:0-13516 GCA_029255725.1 Scrobipalpa atriplicella
GGGTGTATATTTAGAGTTTCTTACTTAAAATCTAATGCCGTTTGATGTTTATATTCACTGCAGTTTAGATTGTGTAATTGACAAAAAAAAACAGAGGATGTTCTCTAATAATAATAAATCAATTCAATAGAGATTCCTAAAGCAGTCCGTTGGGTCCGAGGAGAACACATTAACATTTAACATATCCATCCATAGATTAAGTATCTTTGCCATGGGCTCTCGTAACTTTGCCCATGATAGTCGTATCTAATATAAAAAAGAAACAGTTGATTTCATCTACTCAGTGGTTGATTTGGCAAGACAAGGGACGCGGACGTGACGAGTTGTTGTGACGAAACCTCTCGCTGCCACGCTATAGAACTCAAATATTGCTCATCGCTATCTTGCCATATTAGTAACCTGTCGTTGTTAGTCACATTTACATTTCCCTTTTTCTTTCCTGTCTACACTAAAGGTAGGTATAATGTGGTTAATCGTCATATCCACTTTTGGAAATAATTTACCAACAATCGTATGATTTAATATTAACTTATACTTAGTAAAGGAGGTACAGAAAGCCCGCTCTCGCTGTCTGTCAAAATAGCTACCCAAAGACAAGGGTTGCTACTGTATTGATTCTGATTTTCAAAACGGTGTAGATAGACACTAGAACACAGGATTTGTTCATACCTACATCGTATCATGCTTATTATGGCTTAGAGGGTTGACAACATATCTAATTTTTTTAACTCGAAAAGTATTATTATAATTATCAAAGATTGTAAGGCCGTAACATCGCGTTCGTAAAACGCGCTGCAAACTCACGCTTACTGCGCGTTTCATATGCGTTCGTAAAACACAATGCAAACGCAAGCATCAGATTTGCCATAACCATAGGCCTGCCGTTTGCTGAGCGTACAAGTTGCGTCCTACTTGCGTGTCGTCAACGCGTTGAAAAAACGTGATGTGCATAGGCTCTAGGTATGTTACTAGGGGAAAGTTGTTCAGTTTCAGGGGTAGTTTCCACAACCTAATGTTTGGTGAACATGTATTTTACCCGTTTGTTGATACTAACAAGAGGAAACCAAGTTTTATTCACCTGCGTGGATAATTAAGAAATTAAAAAAAGAGAAAAACGCAGTTTTTGGTTGTATTCAAGCAACCAAATACGCTGCAAGAATAATATTATCGATTATTATTTATTTTTCATACAATATTGCTTCGTCGTCGTTGTCGCGATAGTTTTGACAAACTTGTTGAAATCCATCCAGAAATACCCAGAAATGCCTGTAAACGTCACGTCAATGTGTGCGTGATCAAAAAGGTGCTATCGTATTGAGCGGACCATCTGTCTGGGCGCCCGCCGCCTCATATCATTAGTAATCTGTGGTAAAGGTTAAACCACAATGCTTGTTAAGGCTCATAAACTGTTCAAATAATAGGCAGGCACGTTTTCGTATATCATAATTGGGACGAGGTCTCTGAGTTTTCATTATGTCGATCTAATTATACATTACACCATTATTGTTCGAAAAAGAAATGCCCTCCATAATACACAAAAAGTGGACGCAATAATGACCATTAACAATCAAACGAAGCCTTCGTCGTTCTTGATCTTTGTTTCAAAGAAAAACAACAGGCATTTAGCAGACAATGGCGTTAGATGCCTTCGAGTTTTCACCGTTGTAAAAACGGGCATTCAGTTTCACTGCTTGAAGTACTTTTTCTATATCTCTTCCTGGTTTCGCTCTCAAAGGCACGTCAATGTCTGTGAACTTTGTCGTCTCACAAACGGTGAATCGCTGGCATCGCTGTTAATCTTAATCGTAATACTGCCGGCTTTATGTTGCGGTGAAAGTAATGTACTTCCTTACTTTCTTAAAATTTATCTTTAACAATGTTTTTGTTTGTAATTTAATTTAATTTTAATTTCCAAAAACTTGTTATTTTCTTTATATTCTTTTGTACTTATTCCAATTGCGCAATTTTATACGTACTTAGCACAATTCTTCCCATATTTTTTGGCACCTAACTTACATACACTTAGTTATGTGTATGCTTTGTCCCTTATTAATATAAGAAAGAGATCTTCAAATGTAATGTTGATTAAAACATCTAATCACTAAACGCTGTCGAAAATCGCTTTCTGTTTTCAGCAATGTTATTGTACAATCAATTTATTCAATAACATTGCCAAGAGCATTGCCTTCTGCAGTGACGTCAGCTGTCCGATTGTCGTGATCCATTCATTCGTCTGAATGATTCGGTAGCATCACTGTCAGCTTAGAAGCAGTTGCACATTGACTACGCCTTCGCGCGATCGTGCGTGCGATCGCAACTCAGGCGCACCTTTTGTTTTTACGCTGTACTCGCGATGTTGTGCGAATAACTTCTCGAATATTATGATGTTTTGGTGATTTTTAGGCAGACAATTTGAGATTTATATATCAAATTCGGTTTTGACAGGGTTTGGTTTGTAGATCTGTTTGTTTACTCGGTTTAGTGTTTGTTATGTCAACAATGTCCCAAATGTTTTAGTTATGATCATCCGTTGTTGTAATTTGTTATTAATGTTATTATAGGACATGCGAAGCTGCCTATTGTGAATCTTATGCTTAATAACCGCTTTATAAATTTAAACAATCACCGAAAGATTTAACAAAGCAATAACTTATAATTATTATTCATTCACTCTACAATTCGCAGACATTCATTAATATTTAAACCGTTGCTCATAAGAGGAATCATCCACCAACGCGAAATTTGTCTTATGCCCTGGCAATTTAGTTCTAATTTAATTAGCAAGGAGTGGGCGGGACTCGGGAGGTCAAGGTTGTGTTATGATGATGTGTTCCTGGTAACGAACGTGCAAAACACGGCCAAATCCTAAGAAATACATATTTATTACCATTTTCCTGCAAATTAGAATACCCAAAGGTAAAAGAAGTACCTAGACCTAGAAGTACTAATCGACTATCAACTCCATACTCGTAGTTGTAGGTACTTAAAAAACCTTCTTTTCCAAAAGATTTTTTAATCAAAAATCTATTTCCTTCTCAAACATTTTTGTGCCTTCCTATACGAGATCACGTTGTTTCTGATACTAGGATGTGAAAGACAGATTCGTAACCAAAAAGACCCGAAACTTAATACAAAAGCAGTCAAGCGTCATTCTAGACCTTAATCTCATGCTTGAAATGATTAGCTGAGCTAAGTATTTATTTCCACGACGTGATCTTTGCACGTGTTTTTTCGTCTGTTACACTCTGTATATAGAGTAGCAGGCAATATGCAAGTTGACTAAACGTCCATCATACCGATTGCCTCGTTACGTTAGTCATACCTATGGTCATACCGTCATACATTGCGTAGGAAGCCCGCGATTGGCACTCGTTTCGTTACCACATAACAAATAGCTGCAGTTTATTCCATACAATCACCTGGAACGTCGGTTTTTGTCACTCCTATTGGAACAATCGTGTGAAGTGAACTAACTAGTCCACCGGAAACAAAAAGGAAATCATTTGAAAGGGAAACGTTCGTTGGGAACAGAATTTGAAGGCCTGTGAGATCGATTTGTAGAATATGAGCCTGTGGTGGGCCCCATGGCCGTAGCAGTGCGTGCCCGCTCATACTAATGCGGGGGGCCGCAGGAAACACATCCCGGAAGAATTACAGACCCGCGCGACCGTCCCGCCGGCTCCTCGCTTATTTGCATCGGTGAACGAATGCAGCCAGCCTATGAGTATGAGCCCACTCATTTTATTCCACACACTCTCATCTACCAAACATAGTGTACTCTTCATAGTATAGTTACGTCTGCTATAGGTATAATTTCCAGTGAAAAGCGACACGGTGTGAATACGCGTATAATCGTTCGTTAAGATTCAGTTCGGCTCACCTACGCCCCCGGCCGATTCACGATGAAAGTGTGACGAAATGGTGAAATTAGATGGTGTTTAGTGGAAAAATAAACTGTGTGTAAGATCGGTGACCGGCTTGATGGATCCCCAGTTGCTGCTGAAGATGGAGACTGCTTTCTTTCGGCAGCTATTCAAGTTTCTCAGGGTATATTTCCTTCTATCTATATAATTATGATGAATTTAAATGTCTGTTTCTGATCTTTGTGGTTGTTTCTATGTATGTCCATGGCACCCCGACACAGGGAATCCTATCAGGATGTTTTTTTTTCTTTTTTTAATGTACTATGCCAACCGCAAAAGCCTGTATATTTGCAGCCTTGATGATTTCTTTTGTCAGCTAGTACCAGTGACTATTTCGTTTCAGTTCGAAGAGCAAGAAGGCCGGAGAAATGACGTAGAAAATAAATTACTGGTTGCCTATGATGCCTATCTGCCATTCCTTTCGTAATGTTTATTCTGCATATGCACGAATTAATTACTTTGATGATATACTCGTACCGTCAGACACCAGGTGATCTGTGCAAATGTTAGCGTATTTAATCGACTGCTAGTGCTACGTTACCTAATGAAATTAACTGTCTCCGTGGTGTAGTGGTCTGTGTCATGGGCTCTTGATCCGGAGGTCCCGGGTACGATTACCGTTGGGGGACCACTACTGTTATTGTTTCTAGTTTGGTTAGGACATTGGCGGTTGATCAACTGCTTGTCCGAAAAGTGATATGATTAACGCTGTAGGAATGTAAATAGTCGGTCCTGCGCCTGATATCTCTCTCATCGTACCAGTCAGTCTGTTCCAAGAGGAATAGAGAGTGCACATGTGTGTTGCGTAAATATTTGGGCACTAAAAACTAAATCCTGCGCAGATGACTGATCTCTGGGAGATTGGCCGCCGTCACCGAAAATCGGTTGGGATTTACTTAATTAAATTATGTACTTGAATATATACTCGAGCTTATTTCGCTTAACGTAATTAATTTACTTATGCTCAGCGTAATTATGTTCCTTATGGTAAATAATGAGGATATTAGTAGAGAAAATAACGCAAACTTAGTCCAGGCAGACAAAGGGGGGATCAACAAGTTTATCTTAAGTACTGAATACAGGAGTGACTTCTAGGAGGGAGTTTTAGGAGATGAATGCCCAATACTAGAGCCACGCCACGAAAAAAATCTCCAATATACATGGAGATTCTACTTCCAATCTTTAGCAAGTAACTACTTTCAACGAAATAGATTACCGCAAATATGGTGCACTTTTAACTTTTACGGCAAACATAAATAATGTTTTTTGCACAGCAACAAGCTGCTGAAATTATTTTGCGGAACAATTTTTTACGGCAAAGTGGCGCTAGAGTCTTGCACAAATCCTTTTAATTGATCTTCTAGAAGTCACTTCTGAATCTAGTTGAAGGTTTGTAAACCAGTTCTCAAGAGTTTGCCGGTAGCTAAACGTTTATAAACTTCAACTAAACTCTAAATTGTTAGAGGTGGCTAAGAGTGTCTTAATAAGTTAGATAAGATAAGCTAATGTTTAGTTATTATGTTATGTCAGAAAATTATGCCTGACGATTAAGTAAGCAACGGCTATGAAATGAGTTTAAGGGCAGTTTTTGGGCAGACAACTCAAGAGCAGGCCGTGTTTAAATTAATACAAAGATGTTTATATTTTATTACAAAAAACTTGTAAGCAGATAGTAGGGGTCTGTAGGTATATGGCCAGAAATCAATACTCCTCGTTGTTAACCGGACTCGAAAGCTTTTCTTAGTTCGACAGCCACTCTGTCAGTTTCTTTACTAAGAAACGAGAGTAGTCTAAAATGTTCTTAACATTTTTTTAAGCAGAAGTTGAAAACTGTCTTTATTTTCAGCTTTATTCTCTTTTTACTCAAGTTAAGTCTAAGAAATCTATTGAAATGAGTAGGTCAGTAAATCGTTGAGCTTTTAATGTAACTTGTATCTCTAAAACAAATACATCTTAAGTAGATACGCAGTGCGATATCGATCGTGTCTCTATGAAGTCTTTCAGCCTATTTAAAGCGATTGAAATTCATAGCTCGAATTCTTTTTTTATATTGAAGTCGAAGATGGGTAATTTGCGCAACTACCTAATAAAATAATTAAACATTTTTTATCATTTTTTCCAGGCCACCAAGGCGTTCCTAGACGCGCTAAGCGAGTCCGGCGCGACGTGCGTATCGCGCGCGACCGCGATCAAGTTCCTGCTCGCGCGCAAGTTCGATGTCGCGCGCGCACATGCGCTGTGGCGGCAACATGAAGCGACTAGGAGAAGGGAAGGACTGAACAAGTTTGAGCCCTTCGAAGAGCCGCTCAAATCGGAACTGGAGACTGGGAAATTCACTATACTGGTGAGTTGGTTATATACCTACTAGCTACTTGTCAAGTTCGATCGTGGGCACATGCGCATAGTTTCTGTCTACTAGGGCCTAATATCACCTGACTTGTGATCAATCCGCCTAGTTAGGTACTAGTACTAGGTGTTTGTTGGCATTGATCAACGCAGATTTTGTTCGTTGTCTGCAGACCTAGACATACTGAGCATATTTACATTATGGGCAGTTTAGCTAACGCCAAAAAGAAAACTTACTTTTTTTTTCATAACTTATACTTTGTCGAAGGTAAATAAAATGCATACATTCAAAAGCTAGGGGGTGTAAAGAAACTACCTGAATAAAAAAGCGTAACGTGATCCCAGTTTTCTATTTACTTGTTATATTGGTTGCAGCCGACACGGGATGCGACGGGTGCAGCCATCGCGGTGTTCACGGCGAACAAACACTTCCCAGCGCTCACAACACATCAGACCACCTTACAGGTTGGTGGCACTACATTTTTAATAAGCATGAAAATATACCGGGTGTTAAAAGATGCTGACCAAACTTTAGGGTGTGAACCTACCCATGAAACTGAACAACTTTCCCCAAGGAACATAGGTCGAAATATAAAAATATAGGCCTTCAATACAAATGTTGTCAGTGAATTTTTCTTTCATATTTCACTCATGTTCCTTGGAGAAAGTCGTCTAGTTTCATTGATTGAGGTTCACACTGTAAAGTTTGGTCGGCAATTTTTTTTCCTTCCTTTAGAAACACATAAAAACGAAATATATGGACGATCAGCTGGTGATATTTTGTAATACGATGTAATCCAGTATCACAAATAATTGAACCTTTCAGTGTGTTTTATCCTTAGTAAAAATAAACACTTCAAAATCAAAAATTGCGTGATGTGCCGTACCACGCAATGGTTACTAAAGCAATTAGCCATGCAACTAATTGAGCTTGTTTTCACTTTCCGCCCTATTTCTTACCTCTGATTACGTCAATCACAGAAAATGTGGATCGAACGATAATCTTCATTAAACATTGCCGTATGGAACATTTCGCCACCTCGAACAGACTTTCTGTTTTACATCGGGGGGCATGATCTTTCACTCAGTGGATCAAGACCAGACCAATAACAGAGACTGAAATCAGCTTACTTTTCAGACAATCAAATATTTTGCTGAATTGTCCTAACCTACGCGGGAACACTCTCACAAATTGATAATTTTGTCTCCCTCAAAGAAACCTAACTAATAGTGTGAAAATATGTATGTATAAATGTTTGTTTGTTTGCAAATTGGATTAACTATAACCTAAAATAAACGCACCTCAGGAATAAGGTATTTACCAACACGGTAAAACTCATCAAACTCTACTAGTTTAAATTAAAGGATTAAGATAGCATTAAACAGTAGAAGTCCTTGCAACTGTAATAGTAGAGTCGTCCAGAGATTAAAAATTTAAATTGTGTTTGTTATGTAATTACCTAGTTACTCTAGAATTTATGGCAAATGAATGAGTCTTTTATCAATGTTTTCGTAGACACATGGTATTTCCGTATAGGAAAATGTAATCCTTCAATCGTAATCTTCCATGCATTATCGAAGGTTATAAACTACACAATATCGATAATATCTACATGGGTTCAGCTCAAGGCCACATTATATGTGTTTTGTATGGTATGGCCGTCAAATCGCATGTATGTATGATGTTATCTAAACGTATCTACCGGTGTATGAATGAAAGCTGTGTGTTGTGAGAATGTGTGAAGGCTATCAGGATAGATCAAACATTGTGTATGGGAAGTTTTATAAAACGTGATATTTTTTTCGGTCGTAATAAAATATTTTGCAACAGTGAATAAGCATATTTGAATGAGAATATCAAATTTATAAGTGAGGCAAATCCTCCGCCCCAAGCAAAAAAAAAAAACTGCGATTTTCTGTTCAACAAAATTATAATGATGAAATATAAAAATAGATTTTCTTAAAGAAACCTAAACCCACCTGTAACGATTTCTCTGATTAATTCAGGGAAATCACAATAGATATTTTCATAGGATAAAAGCTTTCAAGAAATTTAATCTTTATTGAATATTTGACACGGCTTACTTGTTTGTTGTGAGACAAATAGCCGTGTGAAATATTCAATATGAATAACACTTGTTTATCGTTTAATAATAAAATTTAATCTTTGTTTACTGAAACCTGTAAAGAGAAAATAAATTTGTAACTCTAGATTTAGCTTCAGAAGTCCTGAGTCTATTTTCTGCAATTTCCTTGCCTTGGGACAGGAAAAGGCAATCCTGTTATTGTATTACTTGCTTTAAAAAAAAGAGATTTCTCTGATGATTCGTTTAGGAACTCCGTTTTTTTGCGTATTTATTTGATTGGTGCTTGGTAAATAACTCATTTGCAATTTGAAAATTATAAAGGTTTATTGAACTTATATTATTGACCAATCAAGAAATTCTATTAGCATTAACAGAACCGTTTACCGTAGCGTGCATACTCACTTACGTGAAATAACTAGTTTTAATGCAGTCTTGTAAAAATTGATAGAAGTGACTGCAATTCTACTAAAGCATGAAGTGACTAAAGCACACTTTTTCCACGTGTTGTGGAACAAAAGCGACAGATTCTGTTTTAATAAATTCCCGATTGTGAACGTGCTTTGCTCAATTTGTTCGATTGTTCGCATTCAATTGACAAAAAAATATGTCGCTTTTTCAATGCACTAATATTACGACTACGAGTTGAGTCGACTTGTTTAGTTCTTGAAACAGTCTCTTTATTATCTTCGTTCTAATTCATAGAATCATGGGAAACTTTAACTACTGGACAAAGAAATTTCCACAGAATTGAAATTCAGGAAAAATAAAAGATACATAATTATCAAAAAAATTATATTAATTCATGTAATAGATATTATATTGGTCTTTGAATTCACCAAGGTTTTTTTTAACCAGATTTTTGTAATTATAATCTGGCTGACTATTTCCGCCATCATACTTCTCCAGGCCTATCTTGAGCACGATGCATGTTTGCCCGTAGTCTCTTTGGTAATCCGGGAAACGGTGTCGGCCCAACGCGAAGACATACGTCCTATACTCATCCTTCATCATCATACCCTGAATACCACGGGATCGTCTACCTCTATTCATCCATACGGCCAGATAAAATGTACATAATAATAAATAATAATAACTGTTTTCTATCCCCAGGGCGTGGTATACCAACTAGACGTGGCACTACAATCGGTGGAGACGCAGCGTGCCGGCCTCGTGTTCATATACGACATGACAGATTCCAAGTACACCAACTTCGACTACGAGCTGTCGCAGAAGATCCTCACCATGCTCAAGGTAGGTGCTTAGTTCTACAAGTTTCTTATTTTAAATTGGCTTCCCTTCATTTCGCGGGATTCGAGAAATATTTTGCTAATGACGATATAGACAATAAATGAATAATAAATAGTATCCAACGCTAAAGAACGCAATCCCACCCTCGCGCTGAATTCGTACCTCACCGCTCCACCCCGCGACGAAGGTCAGATCATCGTGAGATCCGGGGTATAGTAAAATTCTGCGATTTAGATCGCAGAAAGTATACGCACACACACACATGCAAGCCTATACGGACACGTTGCGTTTTATTTGTGACATTATCTGTATTGTTTATGAAAAAAATAAATTGATATACAAATTATTGGAATGCGAAATATCAGTCTATTCAACCACATCACTCCACTGAAATTCGTGTAAATGTAATTTTCAGTAACCTATAGTTGATTTGTCAGTGCTCTCATTCATCAGTAAATTCCAATAACTGGAAACTGTTTTGTACCAAATTATCTCTGAATTATGACGTAATCTGGAAATTAACAATCACGTGTGTTGATTTAGGCTTCAACACGTGTAATGTATTTATACTTTGCACAAACTTTAACGGAAGATAAACGCAAAACACACAATGTATATTGTGGACTTTAATTAAATTAATAATTTGTATAGTTAGAGTTAGGGGTGGTATAGCAGCGGTTTTTTTTTTTTCTATAGGTTGCGAAAACTATTATGTTAGGATCAACTCAACATTTGGTCGTCAACGTATATGCAATATGCATTGCACATTATTATGTAAATAATTAATTTATTCAGATATAAATACATTCTTTTAGTACTCAATAATAAATACAATAGATTTACAAATACAAATTGTATCTGTGAAGTCCTAAAGAGAGAAAACGTGTGTATTTCCTCCAGAAAACTTAAGTATAATATTAGCGAAGAGAAGTAGTGAACAAAAGAGAAGTTTGGCACGTGTGTTTGATATAAGTTTGTCCAAGTTTCTTATAATAAGGAAGCGCTGGAAGTTTTAATGCTGTGGTTTTAATAAATATACAACGTGATTTGACTTAAGTTCCCTTATTACTTCTTGAGTGGAGATAAATTCAGCGATACATAGCAACCATCGGAGTTTGGCGCTAAATAGCTTGCTGTTTTCCGTCGGTGTGTGGAATGCCAGTTTCTTTAATAAGAGTGAGGTGGGCTCAACTATAAAAGAATGACTAGAACTTAACCCTCGTAAAAAAAAGAAAAGTTAAAACTTGAGAGGCCAACTTGGAAGTCCTTATATACAGGCTTCATTCTCAGCGGGTCTCAGGTTGGTAGAAATAAGAAGAACATGGTCAGGTGGGGATTTTCAGCAAGCGCCGATGTGTTGCTGGGTTGTTTAAGTGGTGCGGTGCAAACCATGGCACATTTGACATCGTGCCATTCGTGCCCTAACACCTGCACTGTGCGCCAGCGTATTTAATGAACGGCAACGAACGGTAATGACAGTTAATCCGAAATACAAGCGGTTGGGCTACTAGGTACGTGTTCCATCGATTCGCTAAGAAAACGAGAAGAGAAGAGTAGTAACGAGTAGATATACATATAGCTACCCTAAACCGTAGTATATGGGACCGAATATATGTATAAACATACAACAATACTGACCGGGCATGGAAACGTCTCAAACAAAACCAAGTTTGCCACGTGAGTTTTGCTTGTAAGTTGCGCACGGAACCGAGCCCGTGCTGTCTTACAACTTTTTTACTTTACAAGGTTTCGTACAATACGTCGAAGCTGGGCTAGTCGAAAAAAAAAATAGACTGAAGTATCAGCCGCTTCTCTGTAAAACCAGTTAAATTATTGTGAGGATTTCGATGTCATGTAATTTCAACGATGGGCTAACAGTCTATCAGTTATGCCTGAGTGCCTGACCTGATAATATACCCTTCGAAATATGTCAGATGCTGTGAAAACTTTTAAATCTTTTAATAGGTCGTTTACGCTCTGCCTTACCCGTATACGGCGTTACCATGAATTACCTACTCTCGCTTTTAAAATATTGTGGATGGATGGTTTTTTTCATAAAACTTTGTTACACTTTGTTCCATAAATAGTAGTCTGTGGGCGTTTATCCTCCGGGGAATTGGGTCAAACGTAGGTAGATATTACATTTAGGAGTAAAACAAAATATTTGCAAGTTTGTAGTTAATTTAGTAACTGTATAATATTGTGTAAGTCTAAATATAAATGTTCAGTAGTCTGTGAAATATCTAGAATAATAAATTAAACTTATCCCTTGTATTGAGCCGTTAACCGGTTGTTATGTAAAGTAGTACAAAATACGCCTACACTTTAGTTAGATGATAGTCAGGCAGGCAGCCAACGGCCTAATAATAGCCATAAATTTTAAGTTAATTTCAGGTAAGATCGCTGTACCAAGTGACGAGTTGCCAGCCCATTGCCCAAATTGAAATATTCCGAATACCTCTGGTTACTTTACTGGCTTTTATGCCCGAGATGAAATGCAGCGGGTTTTTATGGCTCCCAGGCTTAAATTATGAAAAGATTTGTGTATTAAGACAATACTGCATTTCCTAGACGAAAATGAGCACAAGACAAAGTTTGGCTTTATTTCCGACTTATATTCGCAAAGATGCTGCTGTATAACTTCTGACGTTGGGCTTTGCTAACTTTGACAAAGAGATACCGCCGGTTTTATGAAATAGGTCAAGTTTAGCATTCCAAATGAATCAAATAGCTACCGTTCATAAACGTAGCTAACGCACTTAACAATCAAACTTTTGATTCTCAATGGGCTCAATTGGGAGCCTCTTCGATATCATTTTATGCGGGGTGTATTTTTATATGGCTTGCGAACTCTATTTCTCCTAAGCTAAGTTCCGAAGTCAGCGCCAAACAGCTTACTGAGTTCTATCGGTGTACTGTAGGTGTATGCCTAGGTATTATAAATTTTGCCTTTTATTGAGGCTACTGGGTTCGCTCACATCATTGTCGCGTCGTTCTTGGCTACCTCTAGTCTAAACTATAGCCAAAAGCAAAGCGACTGTAAATTTTAAAAAACTTACTCACTTCTCAATCGCGTCATCGAAATGTAGGATCTTCTTTTTGTCACCTGAGTTCTCCTATACTTTGGTTTTGGTAGAAACACGCTTCGCTATCCCACTGGAGATGAATAACTTCTACAAGGGTTAGGCGTTTTATGTTACAGTGCTTTCTATCAGACAGCTTGTATGCCAGTTTGCACATTGTTCTTTATAAAAGAAGTAATTTCATCCAACTACGTCGGTAACCGTATATCCAAAGAAACACAAAAAGCCTGGCGACAAACAATTAGGCTCACATTTCGTTGCAAGTTTCAACAAGATAGAACAATACAAGTAATGAATATCCCAAAAGTGGCGCGCTAGGGTGAAACTAATTCTACTTGTCTTGTTACTAAACTTTATACTAGTACTTTTGTCTTATAAATAACGTAACTTTTAGCTTTTTTGTACAGCTGCAAAGGTACGACTACGACTCTAACTCGACTGTAAAGAAAATACATAAATATATATTTTATTGACGTTTTGCCTACCCCATTAGGGATAAGCCTGTATCATACAGGCGCGATTGTATAGGTATGTATGTATTAGCATTTAGATAGTGACACACTTTAGCTATGAATCCCAGCACTAGGCCGGGAAAACGCTAGAGTTCCCTGTTTGTACTCCAGAAAACCGTCAGTTTTTGCTTCGGGTAGTGGAGTAACAAACAAAAACGACCCTCGTGTGCTATCAAAGTCGCGGACGAACTTATCGCAGAGCGTGTATTAGTTTTTCTGGCTGAATGCGGGTATTGCTTTTGCCCTGAAAAACCTTTGTCCGAACGTTTCGAGGTCCTAACACATGTTACAAGGAATTCTCTCGAAGGGTGACGAAT
>JARACY010006889.1:0-13510 GCA_029255725.1 Scrobipalpa atriplicella
AATAGAGTTCGCGCACCAACTCCCTTCCGAAATGCGGACGGTTCTTCTACTTTGGCAGGTGTAAATGGTTCCGACCTGAAAAATTGCTGTATTTTACGGTGACGTAGACAAAAAAAAATTAACTTTATATAACTTAGTTAACGGTACACGAAACAGAAAAACACACACAATATTCTTTTGTCAGCTGTAAATGATTCCATTTTGAATACGTGGTAGTGTCATTTTTAAGCACTGTCAAAAACTACCTTTTAGTAGAAATATAAGTCTTAGTCATGGATCCAGTCAAAGACATATGAAAGCCGCTCAGCTGAATATAAGTACTACTGAAGAAAAATGAATGAAAAGCTGCCAACATTTTTGCCGGTCCACTCTATGTGTGAATGTTAAGATGATGATTGATAAAATTTAAACCAGGAAATGGAACCTTTGGGTCCAAGTGGCACATCCCTGCCCGCACGACAGAAATGACAAACTTTCCAAAGCTTCAGCAAATAGGTATTTGTTGACGATTCGGAACTTCCAGATCGATACAGGGCGGGTCTGAGGCACTTGTATTGACACTTGCAAAGTTACGAAATTGGACGGAACTATATAATTGATAAACTCAACGTTAATTGTCAATATTGGACGATCATTTGAGCAGCCAGACGGTTAATTAGATGTTAAATCAAATACGTGATAAATTAATGCTCATTCAACTGTTGAAGACGCGATAGAATGTACTCAATTACAATTACTACAAGGATTATTTTTTCTTTAATTGAGTTTTCGCGTGGAAATATAAGTAGATTAAGAAGGTATACCGCAGTGGAAAGTAGCCTATATGCCTATATGCCAGGACCTAACCTATAGTATAGGTATAAGTGAAAAGTTTCATATGTCCTATTCCCTGGAATGATGGATCTTGATCTAACCCATTATGTGAGTAATTTTATCCCGATCCGTCCAGTGGTTGAAGCGTGATTGATATAACAAATATCCAAACATTCAAACATGCAACATACATTCAAATTTTCGCATTTAGAATAATAGTAGCCGATCTAGTAAAATACAGGAAAAGGTTAGGGATATGATGATGATAATAATAATCGTAGGATAATATTAATTCGAACACATGTTTTTCGGATAATTTCATTTTGACAGCACAGTAAAATCAGCTGTTGACTGTCTTTCTCTCATGAACCTAACTTACAAATAGTTCAGTCGTTTGTTAATCTGACCATGTAGGTATAGGACAACCTGTGCGAATGTTTAAGGTATGGTAGTATAAACCGAACAAGCATGATAATCCTGAAATAACCTTGTCGACGGAGCACCCAGCGACTGAGTTTCAATTAAGCGCCACCCTTATTCGTTCACGGCTTTACCTAAGCCTACTAGATGGTTAATGCTTTCGTATTAATGCGCTACATCAAAATGAGCGCAGAGACTCTTTAATAGACAAAAAATTTGTTTCTTCCATGCTGGACTGGGAGAGATAGAAAAACAGAGAATATTCCAGCTGCCTTTACTCCCATGCAGGCATGCTGCGATAGTCAGCAAAATATTATTTTAATTTAGGCGATGCGCTGACAATCTGTCACTATTAGTGATACCTACACATTTCGATCTTAAATTGCCAATGCCCTCAAATGTTTGTCAAACATAGAAAAAACGCCTCTTACTTGGCCTTTTACGCTCTGCCTATTCCGAAACGGCGTTACTTGACATAACTTGCATTTTAAAAGAGACTTGGGATAACACTAGCCACTTTTTATAGAGGTAAAGGATCTCTCCTACAGGTAAAGTTCATTCAGGTAACTGGCATTCAATCAAAGAATCAATAAAAAGTAGCTAGCGTCGCATAGGTTACGTTATACCATTGAAGGAGTAAGAGCGATGGCTTCAGCGTCGTCAATAAATACACGTTCAAGTAAACAGATTACAGAATTTATTCCAAATTCAACCTGAAATAGGTTTGTGTGAGATAAACTTCATAGGATTAGATATCCAGGTATGCGTTAAGTAAGAAATCAAGATGAAGATTTAGATGCAGATGCAACATTTTTTTATCGCGTATTATAGGTAAGTTTTAGAGACGAATACGTGGATTCTTTAAGGAATGTCATTTAATCTTTAAGGAATTAAATTCAATAAACAAGGTGTAGAAAACAGTATTTGTCTGGTTTAGGACACTGGACAGTTGTAGAGTTTAGGTATTAGGCGTAATACCTTTATTCTGTTGTAATTTGCAGCTATAAGGAAAGCCGAGGACAGGAAGGAATGGAAACACCTTATGATTGAAGCTACAAATGACTCTCAAGATGGACACGACATTCAGCAATGAAGAAAACGACGTTGATGATGATGATTTATATTCTGTGGTTTTAGTAAAGTTTTCACTTGCCTCCAAAAGTCCCGGTCACTACCCTACCTTCTTCTGCTACATAAAATCACGCCTTTATCCCTAATGGGGTAGGCAGAGCAAAAACGACCGAAACATAGATCGTTCCGCCACGTCTGACAAGTTTTGAGGGTTATTACAGAGATGATTATGTATACTGCTATAGTGACAGGTTGTCAGCCCATCGCCTAAATAGCAATACACTGCAACCCTCGAATCCCTTAGCTGGTTTTTACAGCAGGCCCGGGAGGAGATGCAGCTGGCACATTCTATGTTTTTCTATCACTCCCAGTCCAGCATGCTATTAATGTACCTAGGTTTTTTTTAATTTGACTTTTTAAATTTTCCACACCTCTATCGAAGCAAACCCCCAATAAAGTTTGAATCAACTTTCTGTACCGGCTACTCTGTGATTGGTTCCGCGTAAAAAGTCCTGAGTACTTTTCGCGTTCAGTCAATTTTCGGTGGCCTCAAAAATTTTCACCCTCCGCTTCGTTGAACTCGTAGTCCATTATTGAAAACCAACATAGGAAGCTTCACCTCGACAGGATTTTTGAAAAATTCGCTACGGGATTAGAGGCTGTTGTGTGAGTGAGCGCTGTAAATGCTAGATTGGTTGTAGAGAGGGGCTATTGGAGGAACGAGAATTTTTCAGATAACACCTGTCTGGCTGATTTTGAAGGTAGTCATTTTTTAATTTTAATGACTGCTCTATTCGAAGGTAAGTTTATAGTAAATAAATGATAATAAGGAGATTTAGCATTTACAGCATAAAGACTAGCAGCGATACCCGTTTTTGGAAAGCAAAATGAGCCTTAGTATTACTGTATTGAATGTTATCATCTTTACTTAGATTTTCATATCGTAGAAGTGGCATGGTATTTACTTCCTAGAAGTTCACTCTGGGAAACGTCATCATATGTTTTCCTGAGTAAAAGTCGGGCTGAAAAAATTTACATTCCGATAGGACTCTATTTAACTTTGATTCTGTGTGCTGAAAGATACCGTAATATACAAAGAACCTCAAGTAAATTCGTGTCGTATTGAGATGGAATAAGGTATATTTTCGTACCGCTCAATACCGAGATATACCTATCTGCTGTGGCCATCCTAATGGTTTAAAACTTGTTCGGTTCAAATTCGAAAGCAGCACTAAAATCGTCCTCGATATCAAACGTAAGAAGTCCTTCAACCAACTAGCCAACTCTAAACCCCTAATAGGATTTTGATCTTCATAGGGAACGTATGATATTGAACTAAGCCTCAGTTCAGGTGTTATTGCAGCTTAGGTATAAATTATTATTGGTCTTGTCTTGAGCAGTGAAAGTCTCACAGTTGATGATGATGATGAAGTGTGTAAAACATCACAATACACCTTTAGGATTCTGTTAAGTTTTTAGATTATCTTACGATCACCCTCGCACCGAAGATCGGCGCCAATTAGCACTACACAAAAATATAATTTATAATGCATGGGTTGTTGGGGTGATCTAATGCGATTTTATAAAAGAACGATGAATGGCACGACAAATTTTATGTTTTTACCCAAGTTATTGCGGTTTATGCATTTTATTCAAGTACGAATAATCTAAACGGTTTAAGAATATTCTAGTCTAGTACAATTACTAAAATTCTGTCATAAAAATGAAGATAGAGTTTTTGAAGAAAGAAAATTGGTATAAGCTGTTATTATCATTTGCTTTATATATAATATCTTGAGGCATTTAAAGAATTGTCTGACACTATTATTCTATTTACTTAATTTGTTTTATTTTTGTGTACTGTTAGGCATAAAAATTTGCTAGATATGTACATGTCTGATCCTTTGTTGAAAAGAAAATCGAATAAAAAATGGCAAAACCTTTCACGTAACGCTTAAAGCGCGTATTTTTTCAGTCAGGATAATAGGTTTTCATCAGAATGATGAAAAATATATTTATTATTGTTCGTGAAAATACATTTTGCTCCGATGGGAGTATATAGGTGCTTATAAATAAGTACGTACGGGCTTATAGTACATACGGGGTGTTCGGTTGTAAAAAGTGAAGTCATTTTTATTGTATTTACGTTTATTTGCATCCAACATTAAGTATAATAAATATCTATGAATATTTTTTTTTTATAAATAAACTGATTATACTAACATACATACATACATACAATCACGCCTTTATCCCTAATGGAGTAGGCAGAGCGTAAACGACCTAAACAAAGGTCGTTCCGCCACGTCTGACAAGTTTTGAAGGTTATTCCAGATAGATCTGTATATTGCTATTAGTGACAGGTTGTCAGCCCGTCGCCTAAATTACATTATTGAAACCCGCAAATCCCTTAGCTGACTTTTACAGCATGCACGGAAAGAGATGCAGCTGGCACATTCTATATTTTTCTATCACTCCCAGTCCAGCACGGAAGTACTATACTAACCTAACCTATAAATTTTAATGTTTTAAAGAAATATACTGCCCCATAATACTCTTATTCATAATAATATTATGTTTAGTTGTGTTCTATAACGATAACGTGTATGCTCATAATTTCAGACTGCCATGAAAATAATGAGACTGGAAATATTTTCATTCTAAAAACATTTAGTTTTACGAATGAATGAACATCCTTTATACGAGTCTAATGTTCACGTAAGCCCGTCACGTCAGCTGTAGTGTTTCACGTTAGAGTCTGAACGCTGAGAGAATTCTGAATGTCTAGAAATTTATTTGTACACCCTGTGTGTGAGTATTTTCTTTGAAGGCATTGGACGTTTTTCCACTAGACGGCACGTCAACGGGACGGTATCGTGGAAGAGATAATGTATGAAATTATATGGCAAGCTTTTCCACTTGCTGGCACGGCAACGTCACGGCATTGATTCCCACCGGTATCAACATCGGCCTGCCAAACTGCATGTGTTTTGTGTGTGTAGTGTGTGTGTGTGCGCTCAGAGTGGAACTAGGCGGACGATATCGTAGTATTATCGTATTATTATTATTACCGTCCTAGTGGAAAAGCAGAGCCACGGTATCGTGAAGATATCGTTACCGTCCCGTTGCCGTGCCGTCCCCGTACTGTCTAGTGGAAAAACAGCCAATTTTCTTTGAAGGCATTAAGAGCGCCTTTGAAATGAGACTTAGGGTATTACGTAAGGCTGCAGTTCCTGCTCCTAGACTGATGGGTAAACAGCTGCGGTGGAGTGTGTAGTGAGCAATTAAAATAGGTGTTGTCACAGTAAAAATAAATGTGTAGATGAAAAAACATTTAAATAAAAAATCAAGTGAAAATTATTATGGCTTTGGGCAGATATTTCATCATATTACCTACTTGCTTATTATTAAATCAAATTCTCGTAAATTTTATTTTTAACACGTTCAATATAATCATTCTTGTAGACAAGTTCAATACCCTAAAACTGAAGAGATAAGCTTTAGGTATAATGGTTTTCGTAAAAATTGTTCCGTCTCAAGAATTAACATTTTATAAAAAAAAAACTTTGATTCAGGTGTTTGATAATCTGTCTTGACGTCAAAACTCATACGGTGACGCAGTGTCATATACCTACGACGTGTGAATACTAGTATGTACTTGAATACATGCAACAATTTGTAAGAAAATTATCGTTGACAAACAACCATGATGTACAATTCGTACAGCTGCCTACGTGTATAGGTCTTTATTACCGCTGTCCACTAGTACGTTGTATTATTGTTGTATATTGCATCAAATTTATTACAACACACAACCATTTTCCTAAAGCATAATAGATTCATCCTCCCTTGCTGTAGATAACATCGCATGAGATTGATGGAGATTTGACGAATTTATGAAGATAGATAGCCTCACTATGGGAACGAGCTTATCAAGCAAAGTGAGGCAAAATATACTACCTTACTATAAATTTTACATAAGCGTTTCATGTTGCTGATTTGACAGAGAAAATCATCAGAATGTAGAAAATTACAGGTTATTAAACCTTATTTTGATACTTTTAGACCGGCACCGTCAAGGCATGTCATCGCGTCAGACGGGGCATGTTTTGACGTATTTAAAAGTGTAGAAAAAAAAATACTCAAAAGAGCTATGTGTTGAGTTGCCACCGGTGGTACACCCGGGTAGCCCGTACGCCACCAGTGGTACCTACACTACATCCCAGTCAGTGAAAGTGTTAAACGCTGTAAATCTACTTTTTAATAAGAATTTATTGATGCATCTGTTAAATTTCCTATCAACATGGAGCAAACTGCGGTTGTACAGCAATTTCCACATAAACGTCAAGTACACAAGTATTTGTGGGGCCC
This sequence comes from Scrobipalpa atriplicella, assembly GCA_029255725.1. Taxonomy (NCBI): domain Eukaryota; kingdom Metazoa; phylum Arthropoda; class Insecta; order Lepidoptera; family Gelechiidae; genus Scrobipalpa; species Scrobipalpa atriplicella. The sequence continues at coordinate 6,676 of JARACY010006889.1, forward strand.
CAAACTCGAAACTGGGTCCCTGGGCCGGCGATTCCAGCTGTCGGACCTTCTGCAACAGTGATTCAAACTGTCAAACTGGAAATAACTGGAAATGGGACAACGTGTTCGAGGCCCCAAGGGGCCGGGACTTTCAACGACTGCGGTGGACAGATAAATGATTTTATGTAGACGATTTTTCAGTCCCATCCATGTGTGAGATTTGAATTTTCCTACCGGTTGTAATATGAAGATTTCAGTTATCACTTCTATCTGAAAAGATTTTAATGTAAATGTAAATTCGTATTTTAGCAGGTTTTTATTCTTTCTTTATAGCATTTTATTTTTAAACAAGTTTATGACAGAAGCAAATATAATATTTTGTACCTGCTATGCCGGTTTTTAAGTAGGTAATAAATTAACTATAAATATTCATGAGACCTATCTAAACCCTGAAGGGTTTGAATACTAAACGGTATGATCTAGTACTTTAGCGAACCCGAAACCTTTTCATCTTAGAAGAAGCACTTTTATTCCCAAGAAAGAAATTTAGGTTCGTGGGTAGAAAGACTTTACTAAGCGCCTTGGGGCAGTAAATATACCAGAAAAGTTCAACCATATTTTGTAGGTTAGGAACACACAAGAAATTGGCTTCTCTACACGATTGATCAAGTTTGTCATTTGAAAGAATTTCCTGGTAAAAATTGTTCAAATTACTATCAGTTTACTGAAAGCTATCCCTTATACCCTTTACAGGTAATCAAGAAAACAAATTATTATTTGTTGGGTTCTGTCAAATGTAACTGTTAGATTTGCTTAAAATACAAAATTATACTTTAATAGGCACTAGATGAAACTTGCTCTCTTTTTATAACAAATCGTGTGAACTCTATCTGCCTGTGGTTATTTGTTGACTTTACAAACTGGTTCAAACTAGTATCCATGCCTTATTTTCTTGCTTTTTTATTGCCAAAATTAGTATTCTATCCTTGCCTGCGGGTAGAACCTAGGTGGTTTGTGAATTGGGAGCGAACTTTCAGCTTTATGACTAGAATTAGACATGTCACCAGGACTGACAATGAACTTAGGTCTATTCCTATTAAGTAGGGAACTAGTTACAGTTTTATTGGCCTTATTACGAAGCTATCTCAAGATTGAGAGCAATATTGAGTATGGATTTGACAGGCCGTTTTGTACTATTTCATTTCTGATACGAACTCAAACTCGCTGTCAGTCTCAAGAGCTTTTTATATAAACGGGCCTCCTTATTATTAAGAGCTAAATTAAAATTGATTGACTGACTATATTGTACTTAAAATGTACAACTTTAAAAAAATCACGTCTAGTATGTTAATTGTTTAAAGAAATACCATAAATATTTAGGCCTATTACTTCTAAACATGCATGTTTATAAGACTCAGTTTTGACATGTCATGGAACTTATGAATGATGCAATATCCTGCAGGTATATAGGATAGGTACTGTTTTCAAATACTTTTCAGAGTTATTGCCTGTCTTCGTAAAATGATGAATTATCTGACGACATTAAACTCGACGGCATGGAAAAGAATTTTCCTTCGGCGTTTGAGATTGAAATATGCCTGGATGTGACCGTGCCAACGTTGAGATGGTCTGATATTGATAATAAAGGGAGATTTTTCGATAAGATTGTATCATAATCGTAATGATTTTTTGTATGGAAATTAAAATAAAAGAATAGGATTTCCAATTTAAATCTAGGATATACTCCTTAAAATCACAATTTCGTTTTTCACCAAAAAAATAAGTAATTCCGGAATGAACTCAACAAACGATTAACCAATCAAAATATTTCCTTCACACTCCGACGGGCGTGGATAGGGTAAGAGCGTCAGTCGTCGACCGCCCGGTAATTGTCGTTTTTACCCTACGATACGTCAGATGTCGCCGGAAGTGATATTAATTTGGGTTCCGTAGGGTGGCGAAAATTAACCGGTTACCCTGTCTGTTGGTGTTTTGGCTTTCTGTCAAACATGTGAAGGGATTTCGATGATCCAACTAATTGACTCTTTACTTTTATATTGGGCTGGTAATTCCATTAATAACTACGAAAAAATCAGGTCCCATTTCTGTACTGAAACCCCATTTTTAGATGCCACTACCGCAAAACCTAGGCATCACACTTTTATGAACGTAGCTTATATTAGAGGACTATAGCGGTTAATAAACACCAGCTGCTGCAATTGCTTGAATTAGAATTTCTATTGTTACATTCCGTCCTTTTAAATTATGTTATTCCTCTTAATCTCCTTCTTTTCGTCTCTTACAGGTTTATCTTCTGAACTGGTCATATAATTATCATTGTTTCCTAGCATTTTTCGTCTTCTATTTCTCATATTCATATTAATTATTTCATCAAATTGACAAATATTAAATCAACTCCCGAAAAATTTGAAAAATCTAAACAAAGCATTCCTGGAACGTCACTCCTGACACCGGTGACGTGTCAGCCCCCCTTTCCCCCCCTCGACCCCTCTTTGGAGGGGATTCTGAAACTTTTTGATTAATTACGTTGCGCGCGCTGCGGAGTATTGCCGCATACCAGGTGAAAGTTATGCGAGAATATTGTGGAGCTAGGAACGTACAGATAGGTCACCGGAGATTTATTGATGCTACCCAGAGCCTTTTCTCTAGCTCTATACCAACTATACTATCAGATCAGGTGATCTGCCTGCTCGTCTGCCTCTCTCTTTCATAAAAAAAAATAAGCTGCGGGTCAAAGTCTACAAGATGGAACGAGCTCACCTAGAAGGTTACTGCCAGAATTTTTTAAACACCGATGGAATACACCAAGCTTAGTTTTGGACTCCAGTAGGAAGGTGATCGCTAACCAAATTATTCCAGCTATAGACTTATGCAAAGAAAAGACACTGACGGAACAAAGCAAGCTTAGTGTTGGAGTTCGATGGTAGGAAGGTGGTCTAACCAACGGAAAATTGTGTTGCAGTTAGAGGAGTACCTTGGTCAAAAACTACTCAATTCTATTAGATTTCAAGCTCTATAGCAATAGCGGAGCGCGACTTTCAAGTTTATTACCTGACATGTTTGAAATACCGGTTTTATAAGGGCGGGATAGAAGGGCCCCATCGTAGAACCTTTACATGCAATATAAAGTGTAAACGGCAAATTCGCTGGTAGATTTCATCTGGAATACGTTTTTGATTGACTTGGTGGTATTTTAAAATATACACTCCCTTTTAGTAATGTTTTCACTTTCCATACTAAATAGAGGATATTTATTTATCGAATCTGGGCCCGGCAAAGTTGAGAGCAAAGCAAAGCATGGGCACGGCCGTACTTACCATTTTCTGGAACCATTTCGGCGCATTTTCGCATTAATTTTACATAATTAGGTATGCAAAAACTAAAGAATGTAAGTAAGGTCTTGATATATTTTGTAATTTTTTATTTAACGCTTTTGTGGAAATATTTGTATATCTGTTGTATTATTCTGCCTTATTTTGTTGACTCAATTCACTGTGAATCTAGTTTGACGAGCAGTAATTTATTAATCAGTCATTTTGTATTACTTCCTTCCGTGGTTTATTAGTTAGTCCCTTGGGACTTTTATTCGGAGTTGTTTTCCTGGTTGGGGAAATACCTAATTATTTAGTTCTAATTTGCTTTGGTAATGATCGATGTATTGATGTATTTATTAGCCTGCTGACAATAAGCATTATTGGTTTCGTACATAATTATGTCTCGTAAGCCATGTCAGACTAAGCTTAAGCTACTCAATTAGATCTACACAGGTCGCAGTGGCTGTTGGGCTGAGGCGCAACCCCTCAATTCCAAATCATAATCAAGCTAAAGCTAGGAAACCTTGACACTTAAGTTCAGTCATGTCAAATTGGTAAACATGTTTTAAATGCTACGTATAGAATTTCTAAAATACGTAATGTATAGACATGCAGCTTATCCACTATCCATAAAACATGAAATAATTTTCTGTAAAAACCTAAAATATTTACCCAAAAAGATATTCTCTATGTCCACATCAGACAAGTTGGCCAGCTTCATATGTTTGCTTTGGCTTTGATTACTCGTTCATGAAACCAGCGGTCAAAGGCGGTGGACAGCCCCGCCGAACTAATAAAAGGAGATATTTCTTTTTAGAGATCCGCAGTAAGTTTCAGATAGACGCAACCTTTCTATATAGCTACGCTAGGATCTATTCAACTGTGTTTGAAATGACATGATTTTAAGTTTAAGTGAAAGTAAGTTTTTAAACCGAATAGAACATTAAAAATAACGTACCTATTCTTCCAAAAGCATTTGTAACATACCTGTCTGTAACCTTCAAATAAAATCTTATGTGGTATACGTTTTGAAATGCGTGTTTTGATAAATTTGGAACCATTCAACAAAACTTACAATATTTTACCCTGACGATGTGCAATTTTCTTCTTATAAAAAAATCTCAGACAGACGGACAACTTTCAAAAAAAGTTTATTAAAAAAATTCCACCAAAGCATTAATAAGGACCAACAGTAATTTCCATTTAACGCACTTGCAAAGCTCACATTAATTCTAATGCGCTCGGAATTAAAATCCACATCCAGAGTAAATAAAATAAGAGATAAAAGAAGCTAAAAAGTAAGGAAAATGCACTTTTCCCCCGAAGAGATTTCATTTAATCCGAGCCCCGGGTTGTGCTAAATCGCCGACATCAATCTACGCAATTACTCCGTACTTTCTTAGCTCTGTATTGTAGTCTGGAGTTTGTGCAGTTCAGCTACTTGCTCCGAAGGTACCGAGTTCTAGTTTTGAAAAAGAAAATAGTAGGTAAAACCACTTTTAAAGATGTTTATAAAGAGTTTTTAAAGTGAAACTTCTTTATGCGCGTTGAGAGTAAAATGTCAAGGTCGCGTCACGGGCAAACGGGGACGATTTTGGATTGTCCTGTTTGTCCCGTTACGATGACAGAAATCTCAAAGTAGTTTCACTTCTGACACGGGTGCTCGGCACACACGCTCTTTTTTACTATAATTTTTACTTTCTTAAATTTTTTCCGGGCTTCCAGCTCTTTTCTGCAGTCCAGCCAGCTGCTTGATCTCTACTTGGTGCGATACGAAACAAAGTAAGTAGTTCAACTTGAAAAAAGTTGGGTTATTTAGTTTTTAAAATAGTTGTCTTTCTTATTTCATCCGATCCTTTTCCGAATTTACCTATTTTGGGTTGTAATTTTTTTAAACAAAGGTAAATGTATTTTATATAACGCCTTCGTATCAAACAAACCACATAACTTGCCGGTGAGGGATTATGCTCCAGGATCATATGCCTAATGGAATTGTCTTCTTATGAATATTAGATGAAATGTTAATAGAATTTTCTTGTAACGTTAGCGTGGGCGAGGTAGAGAGATAAATAGGTAATCCTATACTCCGCCGTGTATTTCTTAGAAATTATTACCTTTACCTCTAGTAGAAACAACAGTTTTTTTTTTAAAAGGCACAAGAAGTTCTCACTTCAGTCTAGTGTTTAATATAACTTTAAATAAATAAAAATTAAATTAAATAATAATTTACGAAAATCTCGCGAAAAACATTTTGAATGTAAAAGATTTGCGATCTAAATAATAATACTTATTTGACTTTGAGTTGGATAAAAATAAGTTGACAAGTTCGTCAACATAATAAAATTACCTAACCTAGTAATAAGACATAAATTGCATCATACATTACTGAATTATCTTTATTATTGGGTCAGGTAGAGATCTTTTCTAGTCTAACGTGCGCCTCTAAACTGTCTAGTCTAGATCACAATCAGTGTTGAGCTAATACTATTATAATGCGCTTTTACTTACTAATTATGCACTCATCAAAATATACCTATATATAATACTTATCCGAAGGACAAATGAATGAGTAAGTTTATGTGATACAAATTATTTTACTGTGCATTTAGCGCGAAACTTCGGTTTTCAGCTTAAATAGGCACTTATTCTCAAAAAGCAGGCAGAATGAAAAAGAATAGGCCTCAAAAAGGTTTTTTGTGTTGGTGTGGTTATTGATGATGGATTCCAGTAGGTATTTTAACCTTCGTATGTTTATTGTAAAGAAAACATCGTAGGTAACAAAGATTCTTGTGTACCTAGAAGGTAAATCTGCACTGATATTTTAATGTGAATAACTTTGTTACAAATACAATTTAAAAAATCTGGATATATTTTTTATTTAAGAGAAAAATCACTATTTGATAATTAAATCTAACGATAAACAATGCCAATGATAAGTATGGCAAGGATTTATTAAATCAGACAAGCAAAATAAAACTTAAGATGTAGGTAACTATAAAATAAAACTATTGATCGCTGATGCCGCTCCTAAAAATGCGCTCATAAAAAAAAACGCGAAGAAACGCATTTCCAGAGCAAATATTTCCCTATAATTCGCGAAGCATTTCAGCCGATATTAAATTCTTTAACAAAACAAGCTCACTTCAGCAGCCATCATACGGTCGTTGTACAGTGCACCCCAAAATAAAGGGTAAAGAACGCTGCCCCTCGGTACGTAAAGTTTTCCCTTGTGCGTTGTAAAACTACCCTCTTATTCGGGCTGGGGATGTAGTCTAGAGCCTAGGGGAGATCTGGCAAAGACTTGGTAACGTTGTAGAGGGTTGACCTCGGGTCGACCCCAGAATTTGGTCAATTTTATACCTATCCAAAATTTGATATCCGAACTTTAATAGGGAGTTATACAAAAAAAAAACCCGGTCCAAAAGCCCAGAAATCCAGTAATTTGGTCAGTTTTTTTAATTTGTAGGACTCTCTTGTCCCATTGCATCAGAAAGAATGTCTTCTCTTCTAGTTCCAGCGAT
>JARACY010006890.1:0-13508 GCA_029255725.1 Scrobipalpa atriplicella
CATTTGGCCCGCGATAAAACCACGAATATATTTACATTTTACAATCTCCGCAGCTCTTGATCCCCTTCATATCTCGCCACTTGAAATATCTAAATTCGCTACCATTCAATTCCTGTACTCTTTGGGGCTATACTAGGTTTATACCTCGGGTATCACCAGCGTTTTTTGGCTTTTTGGATGAGAATCAATGTTTTCCCATGGTAATTATAATTATGGCAACTTTGGCATTCTGAGTTCTATTTCAGATAGGATTGTGTATCGCAATATGGTCACCATACCCTAAATTAGGCAAATAGCTTAAAATACCGGTCTTTAAAGTAAGTATGTTCGGGGAAAAGCAGCTAGAAAATCCTTATACCCATTCTCGGTCCTAAATGGAATTCATTAATTACCTAATTTTTAAGTTTGAGTTTGAGCTTTTAAAATTTTTAACTGTAAAAGCTTAATAATTATTGCTTTTGTCTAATTTATGTGGTCATGATAACTTTCTACAAATATACATTGTAATTTCTTATCATATATTTGTTTTTTCTGTTATGGTTTAGCTAGATGACTTGATATTTATAGCTCGCTTCTTAGGAGGATATAATGTACGGTATCATAGGATATTTAGAGAATACGCTTGATGTGAATCTTCTGCATTTTGAACTACTATACTGTTACTGCCTCATTAAAAACCACGTTCCCTTACACTTAGCAATGTGCAGCTAAGTGCGATAATTGATACACAATCCGATATGTTCTGTGCAAGCCGGTGTTTTAGACTGAGAATTCTCAAACTAAGAGATATGATATTGTACTAAATTCACGGCAGAAGAAGAATCAGATATTGCAGAATCCAAAAGTAAATCTTTAGATTTTTCAATCTCTTGACATTTTATTTTATTTACTTTTCAACTCCTTGAAAGACTAGGCTTACCTATGCGTTAGATTTAAAGTATTTACTTCCTCTGTTTTAAGTTTTTAGAGCTCTGTCTCATTTGTTTCCTATTCATAGATCCCATAAGTAAATCTACAAAATATTGGAACTTCATTTTCAAATAATAAAATTACATACATACATATAGTCACGCCTTTATCCCTAATGGGGTAGGCAGAGCGTAAACGACGTAAAAAGGTCGTTCCGCCAGACAGGTTGTCAACCCATCGCCTTAATTTCAATACTGACCCTTGAATCCCTTAGCTGATTTTTACAGCATGCCCGGGAGGAGATGCAGCTGGCACATTCTATGTTTTTCTATCACTCACAGTCCAGCATTGAAGTAAAAGTAATTACAAAATTAACCCTCGCTATTCCTCGAAATCAGTATGTTTTGCTGACATATGAGCATACATTCGAAATAACAAAGACATATTAGCTTCCTCGCCCATGGGGGATACTGCAGTCTTAGCTCTGCAACTGTTTAGATCTACTCGAAATTAAACCCTATTACTTTGAGTTTTGGTTTACTTTGAACATAGCATTTTAAACTGTCATATATCTTGTATCCAAAATCTTGATTATATTTTTAATTCATCGAACGCATATAGTTTACACAACACTAACAATAGCACTCGAAGTAAATATAGAACTTTATATAACATTCGAATAACAAATTCGCATAATTCGTAGAAACATAAACATTTAAACGCCAGAAATTAAGAAAATCTTTTTCTCTCTCATAACTTCGAAAAGATCTTTTAAAAGACAATCCAACATCCTTCTTGGCAGTTTAACGATCTCACTGTTTTTAATAAAGATTGCATCCGAAGCCTTTAAGTCCTGATGCCACTGGCAGCTTCAAATTGTAGACAGGTTTTTGTTTTTTTGTTTTTAAATTGTTCTTTTTTTCTATTGTGGCGCTTTTTTCTATCGATTAAAAAGTTAGACAAACTTTTGGTTTGAGATTAATTTTGAAATTGTTGCAAAAATTTAGTAAAATAGGTACGTGGTGTTGATTCTGCCTATCATGTTTCTCAGATCAATTTAAGCTAAATGAAACTACATAGTTTAGTGATGTGAGTCATTCGTCATCTCGCACGGCAATAAATAAAATCGTACGGCGGCCGTGCGAGATTGTGACATTTAATTATATCTGTTATTTTCCTTCCATGCTGGACTGGGAGTGAGAGAAAAACATAGAATGTGCCAGCTGCATATTCTACCGGGCATGCTGTAAAAGTCAGTTAAGGGATTCGAGGGTTTCAGTATGTAATTTAGGCGATGGGCTGACAACCTGTCACTATAGCAATATACCGATCCATCTGAAATAACCCTCAAAACTTGTCAGACGTGGCGGAACGACTTTTGTTTAGGTCGTTTACGCTCTGCCTACCCCAATACATAAGGATAAAGGCGTGATTATATATATATATGTATATTATGATATTTTTATTTGTTTTGTTTTATTTATTATTTCTAAACACCTTAATATATTTTATTCTGCAATAAGATTTTTGCATCTGACTGTTCAAAGCTACCTCAGTTTTTTTATAATCGTGCGAGATGGGGAACAGTAAAATTAATAAAATTGCTTATAATTATAACCATGTTATCACCATCTCGCACGACCATGCAGGTTAATTGCCGTGCGAGATGACGAACGACTCAGTGATGTGATAGTCCGAATTAAAGCTAATATAAGTCGTATATATACCCAAGTCTAAATCCTAAACGTTGACTTTGACTTTGATAAAAACCACCTATCCTACCTGGAATTACCACGATTATGTTGTTTTCTAGTGAAATATCGCTAGACATCTTTGTAAGCAAGCCGGTCGCTGCCGGTTAGGCGCTTCTCACACTGTACCGCACAACGCATCGTAGTGCAGGTTTGCACGCACGCGCGTGGCTATAACGTTCTATGAATAGAAAACGCGGAAAACAACACATGAAAACGCATTCACACGCTTAGGTGCTAACTACAAGCCCACGTGTGCAATTTGGATTAGGATTCTCCATATTACCTACAAGGAACGTTATACTGAAAGCGGTAGCTCAGTCGAGGTTTAACAATTATCACAAAGAAATTCTTCCAAGAAATGAAAAGAAATTTTGGTTTCCGGGAAGGTGCGTCCTCACTGCGAGCATTCTCCTGTAATGAGCCTTTGGCGTATATACAAAAGTCATGCGCGCGCAAGCTTATTATAGGCTTATTACTCGCAGAGATGACGCACCAATACAGATTGTTAATCGAAATGGTCATATTGTATGGGAAAGTTTATTTTTTCTGAAAGAATTGCCTTGTAAAAATTATTGCACCATGCAGATTGTTGATTGAGATGGTCATATTGTATGGGAAAGTATTTTATTCTGAAAAAAATCTTAGAAAATAAAATTCAATTTCTTTGATTGAGCAACCGCGTTCAGATCGCGCGTAGGATTAGATCTGCTCTATGCTGCGTAGTGCGGGTCAGTATGAGAACCGCCGGTTATAGCCAGAGTCTGGTTAATGCCGCGTTACTGGGTCAACACTGTCCAAACGGCCGGCTTATCGTAAGATGTTTCACAACTGATTTACTACAGCCACTGCCGAAACCACGTCACCGGGAATTTTGGTGTCCCTTGTGGGGTAGGTAGAGTAGGAACGTCATTATCTCCTTTCCGCAAAATGTCTTTTTCACAAAATGTCCTTTTACAAAATGCCCTTCCTAAAAATCCTATCGAATTCAATTTCTTTTAAGTAGATTTAAATCGCATCATCTTTAAAAAAAAAATGTTGACGTAAGTTCGTCTCGGTTTTGGGATTAAAGTTGACTTCAGTTTGATTTCATATGAGTATGACTATTATGCACGTACATGGGTACCTATGTGTAGCAATTTTTTTATAGATTATCTGATTATTAACTGAGAAAAATTACTCAACCAACGCCACGGTGGCGGCGAAGCTCGATAATTTAGGCTCGTATTTATAAAGCCATCTCAAGATTGAGAGCAATATTGAGTGCGGATTTGACAGGTCATTTTGTATTGGAATGACGTTTCTGATACGAATTCAAATCGCTGTCACTCTTGAGAGCTGATTATAAATACGGGCCTTAGTCAACGTTCTTTCTCGAAAGAAAGAAAAAAAGCCTCTAAGTCCAATCCAACACTGGACATTACCAGTATCTTCGACTTCACGATCTTTAAGGACCATTCTACCCGATATCTCAGTCATTGCGTCCCCGGGTCCAAAATGACGTCATAATGACCCACTAAATAACATCTCCGATGCTTTAATGTCGCGGTTTGGAAAACTTTTTTATATTCCCCCAAACATAGCGGGCCCCAGGCTGGGTCATTTGCGCCCCACGTAATGGTACTAATTTTCCGGATGGGAAATATTCAAATACAGAGTCCTATGGGGTGATGGTAAAAATGCTGAAGGTCACTAATGCAATGACAGGTAGATAAGACGTGTTATGTATGCAAGGTTTATGTTACAAAATATTGTACAGAAAACAGAAAACTGATTTGCTAGGTAATAAATTCTTTCAAATTAGCCTATTTTCGTCTTATTATTACTTATTATGTATGTTATACCATTATCTCGGTACTATAGAGTCCCGGACTTTTGGGAGGCATGCGTGGGGCCGAAGCCAACACGTAGAGGCCCTTTTAAACAACTTTAATATTTATTATTATTTTATCATCTCATGTTGTCCCACTGCTAGGCAAAGGACTTCCCATCCTTTTTCCGTTTTACTTTTAAAAAATAAATTTGTGAATTTGCAGGGTTTGAAAAATTAAGCAGGTTTTGCTATGAGTTTTAAGCTACTTGATATACACACAAATTTTTGCACTAATTTATAATTAACCATAATTATGCATATTCGTAAAATTCTGCGGAATCATAGTAGGCGACTGTCATTATTACTTCATTTAGCAATTGCGTATTTCAATAAGTTGGACCCTGTATACAGGGTGAGAAATATTCAAATATACAGGACGAATTGGTATCATGTACAGCGATTAGTTGATGGGCGAGAGCAAGGACGCGGGAAAACTGGAAAAATGGCGCCCGTGCCAGGACATTTGCCTGTGAGGACGGCCGCCATGACACATCTTTTTATGTTTACGGCTGCTGTGTTGCCAATTAGAAAATGAGTATTAAAAAAAACATGTGCAACTTTGCCACGTAAATACAAAAAAAAAGTTCTAGAAGAAGAGAAAGAAAAACATTTCCTTTTTTTTCCTACGTTTATATTTCCATATCTTGGTAATATTTTTCAGATACCTAATTTACGTTTTTATTTCAGTAATCATAGATACACAGAGAATTCTTTTTATTGTGATCAAACGAACTATTTTTATGTTTAACCTTTTAAAAAAAGCAAGCCAATGGTATCTATCCGTATGCGTACAAAATCACTAAATCTTGACGAAAATGGTCCTGTTTATCCTCCTGAGCGAAAAAAAAGAGACAGCAAAATTTTGATTAAGATTTAGTTAAGTATGCTCTCCACGTATCAATAGCATTACTGATGATTATTCTCAGAGATGGTCCCCTTTAAAAGCATAAAATCACAAAAACAGTTGGAAATACAAAGCCAACCATTTTTCGTCCATCTACAATTTTAGTAGACAACCATGCAGATTGTAACCACAGCGATATCTGTCTGTATCCCTCATGCTTATATGCACATATTTCAGGCTGTACGGCATGTTTATTATATTCCTTGGTCTTTTGGCGCAGAGGGCAGCACTAACTATGATGTTCAATGTGACAAATCTACATGCAAATAGAGAAACACATTTATATAATTTGGGATTTGCTACTTTCCTTGAATGGTCAGCGAAATATGTGTAGAGATATCTCTACTAAATTGAAATGTAGAGAAATACAGAAGTTCTGACTGGCAGTTGTGAGATAAAACAGATATTTTTATCTCGCTACTTATTAAAAACAATGCTATCGACTTGTAGAGAGCACAAATTAACTAAACCTTAACTCTATCAGGATAGAAAATGACAGGTGATCATTTTAGTTAGGATTAAATAATACTTCCATGCTGGACTGGGAGTGATAGAAAAACAAAGAATGTGCCGGCTGCATTTCCTCCCGGGCATGCTGTAAAAACCAGCTAAGGAATTCAAGGGTTTCAGTATTGTAATGTAGGCGATGGGCTGACAACCTGTCACTATAACAATATACAGATCTATCTGGAATAACCCTTAAAACTTGTCAGACGTGGCGGAACGACCTTTGATTAGGTCGTTTACGCTCTGCCTACCCCATTAGGGATAAAGGCGTGAATATATGTATGTATGTATGAATGATTTTGTGCAAAAACGAATTGCCCCCAATGTTATCCACCCTGTATTCTAACTAAAAAACAATAATCAACACTTTCACTGAGCTATAACAAGGGATCGACCAATAAACACCCCGGGATCGGGTTAGCCGTTAACCAGAGGTTACAGCGCAGTTAACCGTCAGTTAAATAGCCATTGGACAACAGAAAGCTTCTGTCACTTTGTTAATGTATTGTCCCGAGTGTTAATGTGAGAAAGTTGATTATGGTAAAGTAAAATTTACGCGTTATAAAACTTGGATATATTCTATTTTGGCATTCACGTTGGTTCCTATAACGGGAAAGTATGTTTTTAAATGTTTATTTCCAATATTTTACTCACAAACATAAAAACACGCACTCTATACGCTATAAAATGTACGTTATTCTGATTCCGGAAATTAATACCGTCCGGTTTCTCGAACATGTCAAACTATTTTACTTGCAATAGGTAGGTACACAGGATTTTGTAAAAAAAGACTTTCGCCTTTTTATACACCTTCGTACAGTTCCAAAAGAACATGTGCATTGAAGCCTTCGGCAAATCGGAAACTGTCTGTCTGCAAAAGTGCAGAAAAAGAAATCAAAAAATTCAAATCTATCACTCAGACACATTTCCAGAATGAAATTCCATCATCTCAATAAAACAGGCCAGCAAATGCAGTAGTTTTTATCCACAGGGAATACTGCAGCCCGTCTTTATCCTTTTTACAGTTTTGAGAAGATAATGAAATAATGACATAAATACATTTTAACCTAAAATCACGCAGAGCGAAAAAGACCTACACAGAGGTCGTACCGCCCGCCTAGTCTGACTAGTTCTGAGGGTGATTATGTTTATTGCTATAGTGACGGGTTGTCAGCCCATCGCCTGAATTGCAATACACTGAAACACTCGAATCCCTTAGGCGGAAGCCACGTCTTTTTCGCATGCGCGAATTTTCTTGCGTCAAAACTGGCGGCGCGTCTTGCGAACAAAACAAACGTATGGGAATGTATGGGAGAGGCCACGTCTTTCGGAGAGAGGCCACGTGTTTCGGCGACCGGCGGTGAAAATTGCGAATGTCAAAAAAATCGCCCGTGCGTCTGCCAAACATCTGCCAAATCAGTACGGTTTTAGGGCTGCCACTTGTATAATTTTAGTTTTTTTTTATCTCGTCACGGAAAACGGTCGATTTTTTACTAACTTAATAATAGTTAGTAGATATTTTACGCACAATCCCCGAAATCGCTCATTGGCCGGAAAAAAAGGATCATTTCGCGGATTGGCAAATGCAAAGCGCACAATCCCCGAAATGTCCTTTTATTTCGGCCATTGAGCGTTCTAAAACGATCATTGATGATCATTCCGCGGACTGGCAAACACGAAACAGCCAATTGCCGAATTCGGGGTTTGGCAGGTATGTAAAAGCGGAGTGGTATTGACAAAATGCCAGACCCCGAACTACATTTTAAAAAAAACGATGTCATGGGTCGTCGGGTCAACATGGGTCATGTCTGCGGGGATGAGTTGTCAGTGCGAGGTTAAATTATCAGTGCGGGATGAGTTATCAGAACGAGGATGAGTTGTCAGTAGGGACTAGGGAATGAGTTGACAGTGCGGGGATGAGTTATCTGTGCGGGATGGGTTGTCAGTGCGGGGATGAGTTGTCAGAGAGGGGATGATTTGTCAGCGCGGGGATGAGTTGTCAGTGTGGGATGAGTTGTCAGTGCAGGGATGAGTTGTCAGTGCGGGATGAGTTGTCAGTGGGGGACGAGTTGTCAGTGTAGGATGAGTTGTTAGTGCGGGGATAAGTTGTCAGTGTCAGACAACTTATGATGCGCTGACAATTTATCCCGCACCGACAACTTATCGCGCTCTGACAACTCATCCCCGCCCAGACAACTCATCCCACACTGACAACTCACCCCGCACTGACAACTCACCCCGCACCGCACTGATAACTCTTACCCGCACTGACAACTCATCTCCGCCGACACGATCCATGTTGACCCGACGACCCATGACAGCGTTTTTTCTATGCCATTTCGCGGTGTGGTTGAATCAAAAACTGCTCACTTCGCGGGCTGGCATTTCCTCAGTACCACTCCGCGGATTGGTCGTTTTACATACCTGCCAAACCCGGAATTCGGCAATTGGCTTTTTCGTGTTTGCCAGTCCGCGAATGGTTGCTTCAAAACGTCTGTTGTAAGATTTTTCTCTATAGAGCAATGGTAGCAATTCGTGGTTAACTAATAAGTCCAAACCTGTCACTTTCTATCATGAGGGAAGAGTATGGGATGTCAATAATTTAAGTTGAGATTTAGTTAAGTCGTGATGGTTACGAATCGGGCCCATTGTCTGTATCAGGTTCTTTGTTTACTTTTATTAGGATGTTATTTGTGTGCAATAATAAATGATTAAATATATATATTTTTAATCCGACTTTTGCACCGTGATACTCAGAATAAAACCTCCTTGTACTGGGTAGTTCTCCTGATTGACGGAAATTTCTGTCAATGTTCCGCGATAAAAACATTACATTAGAATAATTTTACAGCTACAAGCTTTTTAATGTGAGTAGTAGGTATATAGCTTTTTTATGTGGGTCACTTATTTTTAAATGTTTAAGTTTTTATGTTATAAATAGTTAAAATTTCCGTCATATAATTTCAGTTGGAGAACTACTACGCTGTGATAAGATAGCAAAATATTTTCACCTGGCAGCCCTAACATGTTTTGACCATGAGTCCGTGCCAAATAACTTTGCGCGTGAAGAAAAATGGAACTAATTTTTCCAGTCTCCAAAGTGTCATGTTCTAAAGACACTAGCGCCATCCATAACCGCAAAGTTATCTGGCACGGACATGGACAATATGTTAACAGGACTGAGCTCCGGCAACAAGAAAATGTGCCTTGCGAGATAGCTAGATGTGAACTCTCTGTCCCTTTTGAATAAAGGAGACCGTTCCAAAAGTTCCAAAACCGTATACCGGGGTAATATCCTATGGTGCACTGCACTTATTACCGTAATTCTGCTAGCAGTGGACCACCAATCAGACGTCAGCAAAACAGCAGTAACAAAAAAATTTATTTGAAGACTTTCGCGCTTTTCACACATATTTTGCAACCATGAATTGCTACCAATGTTGAACTTGAGTTATCGCCTAAATTAAAAAATAATACTGAAACTCTCGAATTCCTTAGCAGGTTTTTAAAGTATATACCTACCCAGGAGGAGATGCGGCTGGCACATTCAATGTTTGTTTGTTTGTTTGTTTGTTTAAAACCGTATACTGGGGTAATATCGTATGAGGCACTGCACTTATTATCGTTTATTTATTTATTTATTTAACAATTTATTGTACACAAGAAATTACATAAAAACAGGACATAAAAACAAGGACACAACAGGCACTGCTTATTTCTAATAAGAAATTTCTTACAGCAGACCTACAGAAGTGATTATTTTCGTTATTAGGTAATAAAAATTTATTTTTCTGGTATATTTCAAATTCTGCTAACGGTGTGTTATTGCATGCAAGTCCGTTTTCGTGATTGACATTCAAGTCCAAAAATAAACGAATTTTGATTTGAAGTTGCTCAAGCTTATTTAAAAGCTCATCTGCGGCGATATATAGCGGGAGTCGGCGTTATCTAAAATAGGAAAGAGTAAAGTTTAAGAAAGAGATAGTAGAAAGATTGATAATCAAAAATGTTGACTAAACAATATTTTGTTTTATTTGTTACTGAGCCTTAGCCATACGGTTACGGAACAGTCTCCCCTAGTTGCATTTATTTATTTTTATGTATGATAGTTGCTTTTAATTATGTTTTTTACTTATGAAATGAACAATTACAAAGGGACAAAGAAATCACGTATCTCGTTCGATACGAGTTCTTTCTCACTCGACTCGTTTTTTATATGATAGCTCTGGCAGACCATATTCAATATTAAATACAAGTTCATAGGGCGTTACCTACACCCTATGAACTTGTATTAGAATGTCAATTTTTTATACCTAGTGCTCAGTCCTGTTACTAGCAATAAGTCCATGGTTTTGACATGGCATATATTAGACATATATTGACATTACGTGACATGTTTACATAAATTCGCGCATTTGGTCGCGGCTTCTTAGTACAGGAGTCAACCTAGCGATAAATGATGACCATCGAAACAGATGAAACGTATGCATGGAGTGTGGCAAACCTTAATGAAAACTTATCAAACGTCTACCAATCGAAATATAATCGAAATAAAAAGTAAATAGTTCGTAAATAATGTCTCCTTCATTTTGTATGTGTTCCAATTATGTACATCAAAAAGTTAAATTGGTAATCTACTGGATTACAAACAATAAATAGGTATTGTTTTGCTATACAGGCATCATTAATTCAAAATGGTATCATTTATTTAATATTATCAAAACTTTAGACAAGTGTATCGGCATCATGCTCTTGGTCTATATTGGTCATGGCCTGTCAATTTAGACGCCGCCGCAGAAACAGACGCCAAAACAGACGCAAAAGTTGCCGCAGAATCAGACGCGCAATGACGTGGCTTCCCTGTTAACTGGTTTTTTACAGAATGCCCAGGAAGAGGATGCAGCCGGCACATTCTTTGTTTTTCTATCACTCCCAGTCCAGCATGGAAGCAGCATGCAATAGCATACAGTAGTTCACCTCGCCACTACTCTCCAATGTGCAAAAATATGTGCAAAGGCTCTAAATCTGCCCAACGGGCCATCTATCGCCCATCCGACGTCGATCAACCTGATTGGCTGACAGCGACGCGCTAGATGACGTTTTAAAATGCGCCGTTCGAAATTCAAAAGAAAACATTTGAATGCCGAGCGTCATAACCGTTTTTTCCGCCATTTGTCTGTCATGTCCGCCGAAACAATATGAAAATTATTTACTTTTGCATGGCACGTGTCCGTCTATTGTGAAATGAAAATAAACTTTTATGTGTCGTAGGTACCTATTTAATTTAGTGCAGACGTGGTCCAGACAGACAAAATGCTTGTCAGTAAATTTTTATATTTAGAAGTGATGTGGTGATTTTCAAATTGCAAATTCGGTAAGTTTTTAGTAAATTTTTTCAACGTTATATTTTCGCGTAACATGTACCTATGTAAGTTTAAAACATACCTAAGTTTTAAGTGAGTATCTAACGCATTTTTTTAAACATGTTGTATTTCCGGTTAAGGCACAATTCCAATAGAAACATAAATTACATAGATAGTATTTTATTTACATAGATTAGTAAATTCGCTTTTACCTTGCCGAAGCAACCGAAACTCCAGGCTCGACTTAAAACCACAAAATAAATATTTTCGGGTTTGACGTTCCTGTTTCGAAGGTGACAGATGTCATCACATCGTCATCAGCCAGTCGTCAATCATCTTTCTTATTTTTAACAGTATCAGCTACTATTCTAACTCTACATTTAAACTGGCTTAAATATTTCCAGTTTTAAAAAAGCAACACAAGATGGAAGTTGTTACAAAATAACCTCGTCTAAAGTAAATACCAACTAAAATTAACGAGCTGATTCTTTTACTACTGAAGGTATGTTAAATTAGGTCCCAGTGGTTACCAAGACTACTGGCAAAAGAAAACTGTGATAAAGTTCATCGAATCGTTTGTTGATCTGACTTCCTTAAAAGACCTAAGAAGAAATTCAACCGTCTATACATACGCTAAAATGCAGTAACTAAATGCTAGTCGTAGCAAACTATAGAGAAGTCGTCAATATACACGTTCCTTCGTGAAGTATGCAATTGGGACACTTAACATGTCTGTAATGCACTCTGGAGGAACACATTGCATTTTACAAAGACAAGATGACGTAGTGAAGCCGAGATGTGTAGCATTATCGATTACAAAAGATGTAGAGCTACCTAATGCATCATTAAAAAAACTGTTTTTAGATGAACAATGGGCCAAATAGATCACCTAAATTTTAGTTTACCTGGCACTTTTTAAGAATAAAAAGATTGAAAAAAATTGATTTCAAACGCGTTATCTGTCAAAAATAATATCTTTTTAGATGGCCTGTACCGAAAATACGATGGAAATGTGCAAATGCGCGCATAAATTTAAATTTTAGCTTTAGCCAGTGGCATCTAGAATTGAGCCCATTGTATTGGTGTACAAAAATGAAACGAGAAGATTAACCAAATGAAGTAATTTGTTGTCTCTTATCACTTGCACGGATTTATGCAAAAAGCTCTAAAAATAAATACATTCAGGGTATGGTTTTCATGCTGGAATGATCATAGGATGTGCCAGCTACAACTTTTGCCTGTGAAATTTAGTAGAAAGTCTCTTGAAATTAGTTGTATAACAATCGATACTCCCGTCACTACCAGCAATACTCAGAATTCGATCCAAAATGCTTTACAAAATCAGAAGCTATTTTGGTTGTGTACCTGTTAAGTAAGGGGTATTTATAGGGAAGCATTAAATTTTTCCATGCTGGACTGGGAACGATAGAAAAACATGGAATGTGCCAGCTGCATCTCCTCCCGGGCATGCTGTAAAAACCAGCTAAGGGACTCGAGGGCACAGAGCTCATAAGGAATCTGTGTCGAGGGTTTAGGCGATGGGCTGACAACCTGTCACTACAACAATATACAGATCTATCTTAAACAACCCTCAAAACCTTGTCAGACGTGGCGGAACGACCTTTGTTTTGGTAGTTGACGCTCTGCCTACCCCATTAGGGATACAGGCGTGATATTATGTAGGTATGTATAAAAAAACTGCCCTGGCGAAGAAGTGGCGGCCATTTTTATTTTTTCTCTTTTTGTGCTGCAAATTTTCATTAAAACGTTGTTACACATTCCGGCAATAGTTTACCCGTCTTCTGTGTTTCCAAATGCACACGAGTGTATGTTTGCCAAACCGCATTGGTGAGAATTAATATTTTATGTGCCCGGCGCGCGGACGTGAGGTGGCAGTTCGATTCCAGGCCTTGTGCAGTTCGTGTTAATAAAAAATATGCAGGGAAGTGCTGCACGATACCGTCGTAAGGTTTAATTTGGAGGTGCTAGTGGAAAATAGAGGCTGAGTTATTGTTTTGCTTGAGTCAGTGGCGTTAAGTTCTGGCGCAAGGCAGCACACTATTTATCGTGTCATAGAGATAAAAAAAAACATGTAATGTATTAGCTTTAGGGGGCAGGCAAACCTTTTTTCACGCAGTCTGTCAAGTTTATTCATTTTAATAATTATTTATTACCAAGGAAATTTTCCTTCAGACGCATAA
>JARACY010006891.1:0-13502 GCA_029255725.1 Scrobipalpa atriplicella
TTTTGTATTTAGGCTAATGATTTAAAAGTAATGAATACGTGTTTCAGCGTTTTTGGATTGTCTACCCCTAAAGGGGTTAAATACGGTATGGAAGTTTGTATGGAAACTCCGTCAGTTTTGCAGTTAGAATCTTAAAATTTTGTATTTAGGCTAATGATTTAAAAGTAATGAATACGTGTTTCAGCGTTTTTCGATTTTCTACCACTAAAGGGGTTAAATACGGGATAGAAGTTTGTATTGAAACTCCGTCAGTTTTGTAGTCAGGATCTTATAATTTTGTGTTTAGGTTAGCCTAAACACAAAATTAACTAATAACCAAAAATAATGGATACGTGTATCAGTGTATTTGGATTTTTTATCCATAAGGGGGTTAAATAGGTGATGAAAGTTTGTAATAATATCAACAGCTCTTTTTCTTGATCTTTAACCATTGCAAACCTTTTTATTATTCAAGAATTTCATAATTTGTGTTTTGATAATTTGACAGACTTAATTATAAATTTTAAAATTAGAACGTCATCGAACCAGACTAACTTTTTTTAACCGACTTCAAATAAAAAAAGGAGGAGGTTCTCAATAGGGATGTACTTTTTTTATGTACCATTGTTTTGATATCCCACTCGATAGGTTCAGCCTTTTTTGAGATACGAGATAATAAAGAAATAGGAAAACATACATAAATACAAGATACGCGCGAAAAACATAACCCTTCCTTAACAGGCACGGGAGGTATATTTTAAAGTCGAATGAAAATACCTTTCAATTTGTCTTTCTACAATATTACCTGAAGGCGGTTTTGCTTGAAATTAAAATTTTGTTTTAAAATTTTATTTTAAGACGCGTGGTGGTAGGACGCGTGAGGGCCGACCACGGGGGCCGACGTCACTGATGTCTGCGCATTGAGTTTTTTCTGTGAAAATTGCGAATGCTTTCTTCGATTTCTACTTTGGTTTGGTTGTAGAAATTATTAACGTCGAAGGTCCAATGGTACCACATACTGTTGTGCCATTATTAGAGGATGGTGCTTGCCTCTTTCGAGCATTATCATCCATCACTAATACATTAAGGATTGTAAGTATACAGGGTGTCCAGGAATTAATGGATAACCCTTTAACTGCGGCTAGCTTGACCGATGCCCTACTTGTAAAAAAATTATGACCTCAGTAAAAGTGTCACTTTTTTTTTTCACCGTAGGAGGTCAAAGACAAAATTTTAAAAATATTTTGCCTATTTTTTTCAATAAAACTTATTTTTTAAATTATTTTCTTATAAATAGGTACTAAAATAATGTATTCATTTTAAGTATCAACTATTAAGGTATATTAAAAAAAATAAAAAACCCAAAAATGTTGATATTTGATGAAATGGCATGAAAATAACTGAGCGTAGGGAGAAAATTATTAAAAAAACGGTTTTTGTACGATATTTCAAAAAACCGGTCAAGTGTGAGTCGGACTCGCTCACTGAGGTTTGCGTACTAACTTGGGGGTATTTAAAGCGAATATAGAACCCCCAGTTATCCCCCGAAAAGGTACTTTTCCCACGAAAATATGAACTAGACTAAAGGACAAACTTAACTTTGCTGTTGTCCCCAAACTAGGTATAAGGAGAGGACTACGAAAATAAGTTTGTAATGACAAAAAACCTTTTTACCCGACTGCGCTACGCAAAGGAGGGTAATGTGTTTATCAGCCTATGTATGTATGTTTGTATGTATGTGTGTATGTTTGTTCCTTTGCGCCACTCTAGAGACCAAACGCGTAGGCCGATTTTAATGATTCATACGTCAATCGATTTGTCTTAACCATGCGAGTGTCACTGAAGACATGATTTTGATCAATTTTTAATATGGTGACAAACAGACGCCATTTTGTAAAAATAAAAAAAAATTAAATTGGCAAACTATATTGAGTGGGGTGTCGTTGAATAGATATTTCAAAATTAGTTTGAGGTGTCAAACACTATTTTTCGTTTTGAGTGGCAATTAAGGATTTACAACGATTTAAAGTTTGTTAATAATTATTTCTCGAGTTCGGTATGAGTCTTTATCCAAATAAACATGTAAGTAAGTTTGGACATTAAAAGCAGATTATACTTGTCCATACAAAATCGATCAAAACTTTTCTAAGTTCCGGAACTTACCCTGAACCCTTCTTTGGCGAAAACGTTTATTCGGCGCTTTTTCCGTGCTTCGGAAGGCATGTTAAGCCGTTGGTCTCGGTTAATATAGTTTAAAACCGTAGATATTAGTCGTTTAGCCATGTTAGAGGCCAGTGCAAAGCATTAGCGGCTTGAAAACTCTGACCCAATCTAGGATTGGGTCTGGTCTGGTTTCCCTTCTGGGTTGCGGAGGTCAGATGGCAGTTGCTCTGTGTAAAAACCAGTACCCTCTTTCAATCCCCTAGATTAAGTAGCCGTCCCCGTGAGATACGGGATAAGGCTATAGGGAGATGATGATGATACAATATTATAACCCTTACGAAGTCGGCAGAGTTTAAACGTCTTACTACGAACTATTTCCCCCGCGTCTTACGTTGTTGATGGCGAGCCTCTCATGCTCTATGTAAGGTATACAGGCGCGAGTATTATGATATATAGATATATTCAAACACGCTGCCCCGCATTACGCTGCGTGATTGTGGGATGTGTAGAGTTCTTATATAACCAACATAATGTGAGCTGCTCGTGTAAAGCAACTTCAATATAATTGAGGATCAAGTTAGAGTGGTCTTTCTAGGAGTAGGATTTTTTCGATTGCGCTTAACTTCAAAACATTTGATATCTTCTAAAGTAGTGATCGAAATTATTTAGTGTAATGGACAAGTATAATCTGCTTTTAATGTCCAAACTTACTTACATGTTTATTTGGATAAAGACTCATACCGAACTCGAGAAATAATTATTAACAAACTTTAAATCGTTGTAAATCCTTAATTGCCACTCAAAACGAAAAATAGTGTTTGACACCTCAAACTAATTTTGAAATATCTATTCAACGACACCCCACTCAATATAGTTTGCCAATTTAATTTTTTTTTATTTTTACAAAATGGCGTCTGTTTGTCACCATATTAAAAATTGATCAAAATCATGTCTTCAGTGACACTCGCATGGTTAAGACAAATCGATTGACGTATGAATCATTAAAATCGGCCTACGCGTTTGGTCTCTAGAGTGGCGCAAAGGAACAAACATACACACATACATACAAACATACATACATAGGCTGATAAACACATTACCCTCCTTTGCGTAGCGCAGTCGGGTAAAAAGGTTTTTTGTCATTACAAACTTATTTTCGTAGTCCTCTCCTTATACCTAGTTTGGGGACAACAGCAAAGTTAAGTTTGTCCTTTAGTCTAGTTCATATTTTCGTGGGAAAAGTACCTTTTCGGGGGATAACTGGGGGTTCTATATTCGCTTTAAATACCCCCAAGTTAGTACGCAAACCTCAGTGAGCGAGTCCGACTCACACTTGACCGGTTTTTTGAAATAGAATAAAAAATAGGGATACAGCGAGCAATACCAATCATATTATAGAAAAATAGCCCTTTCATTAGATACCCCACATGACCGGTTTTAAAACAGATATGTATATGTTTTTCAACACTAAAACTTAGTGACCTCGTAACTGGAAAAGCCCTTATAGTATTTTTTGGCAACGTCAACATTTACGTAGGTACTTTAGGACCTCCTTAACAAGCTCAGTTAACAAGGATCAGAAGTCAAAACGAAGGGTACGAATTTTTCGAACGAGATTCCTCTGAGAGCCTCTTTTAGTAAATAAGATGACATCATTCAGCACGCCGTCTCATTTTAGGCGTGTAACGTCACTTTGACAGAATTATAATCAGCTGTTGTGTTGCTGTCTCTATTTTATTCAAATTTCCGAAAGTGACAGGACCAAACTAAAAGCTAAGTAATAGTATCTACAACACAATCGACAAAAATATAACCTTTCTAATATATTTACAGATGCTCCAACTCAAATACAAGTGGAAAACAATATGTTGGCCATTTAGGGTGATGCCAGCTATGGATGTCGCTCTAGATGGCGAGCCTGCCTTTAAACTGCAGAAAGTTGGCTGTATAAAAACGATTAATGTGTTTACTAATGATGATGAGCAGATTCTGAAGATAAAACAACCATGTTGGCAAATAATTATATACTGTTTTCCTTTTCGGATTTACGATGTAAGACTTAGGGGTCACAAAGTTGATATTTTATTTCTTAAATATGAGAAATAGCACGTCGAAATCTTAGAGGAGGAGAGAATCTCTAAGGTCGAAATTAAACCTGCATCCAATGGGGAGAAAAACTGGGAACTAAATGGCGCCACTAGCGAGTGTTCCTTTTTCCTGTGATTGGTCAGTAATCTGTCAATGTCAATGTCAATATCAGTTTTGCGTCTTCTCGTTGGTCTCTTTTGGAACACTCGCTGGTGGTGCCATCTGCAATTAGCTTTGCGTTTTTATCCTCATTGAGCTACCGCGGCACACGTCGCGACGACATCTTTCAATGGACGCTAGCGACATCTTTAAGCCAATAAATGATATAAATAAAAGTCCAAGATCCAATCGTCCTCAGACTTTCGTCATAGTAGGTACCTACTAAGACTGAAAGTTTCTCTATATAGCTCTAATACATGTAAGAACTATCTCCGAGTATGAATCTTGGGTAGTGGCACAGTATAATTCAATAGTCTGACGTTCTGGCTAACGTCATATATATTACACTGTGGTAGTGGTTACTTTGGGAGCTTGCAGGAGGAAAAGATGGCAAAAATGAAACTCTACATAATTTAGGCTCGTATTTATAAAGCGATCTCAAGATTGAGAGCAATATTAAGAATGGATTTGACAGCCCGTTTTGTACTGAAATGACATTTCTGATACGAATTCAATCTAGCTGTCACTCTTGAGAGCTGATTATAAATACGTGCCTTATACTTGCGATTGTTGGCACTTGATGAAACTGCATTTTAATAGTATTTTGTTATTCAAAGATTCGTACTAGTTTCATGTTTTTTGAGGATTAATTTGATTGTCTTTCCTTTTTATATGAAATGAAACTAATATTATAAAGAGGAAAGATTTGTATTTTTGGATGTTTGTGTGTGTATGTTTGTAACGAATAAACTCAAAAATTACTGGACCGATTTCAAAAAATCTTTCACCATTAGAAAGATACGTTCACCCTGAGTAACATAGGCTACTTTTTACTACGGAAAATCAAATTATTCCTACGGTAAACTTTTTTCGTATCGGGTGACACCGCTGACAGAAAGCTAGTCTAAACTTATAAAATCGTTTGTCCTTACTGACTGACTGACTGACTGATTCATCAACGCAGAGCCTAAACTACTCAAGCTAGAATCGTGAAATATAGAGAGCAGGTTCCTTTTATAACAAAACCTACCACTAAGAAAGGATTTTTGGATTTTCCCCCCTTAAAGGGGTAAAAAGGGGGTGTGAAGTTTGTATGAAAGTCCGTCAATTGTAAAGGTAGGATCTTTTAATTTTGTATTTAGGCTAATGATTTAAAAGTAATGAATACGTGTTTCAGCGTTTTTGGATTGTCTACCCCTAAAGGGGTTAAATACGGTATGGAAGTTTGTATGGAAACTCCGTCAGTTTTGCAGTTAGAATCTTAAAATTTTGTATTTAGGCTAATGATTTAAAAGTAATGAATACGTGTTTCAGCGTTTTTCGATTTTCTACCACTAAAGGGGTTAAATACGGGATAGAAGTTTGTATTGAAACTCCGTCAGTTTTGTAGTCAGGATCTTATAATTTTGTGTTTAGGTTAGCCTAAACACAAAATTAACTAATAACCAAAAATAATGGATACGTGTATCAGTGTATTTGGATTTTTTATCCATAAGGGGGTTAAATAGGTGATGAAAGTTTGTAATAATATCAACAGCTCTTTTTCTTGATCTTTAACCATTGCAAACCTTTTTATTATTCAAGAATTTCATAATTTGTGTTTTGATAATTTGACAGACTTAATTATAAATTTTAAAATTAGAACGTCATCGAACCAGACTAACTTTTTTTAACCGACTTCAAATAAAAAAAGGAGGAGGTTCTCAATAGGGATGTACTTTTTTTATGTACCATTGTTTTGATATCCCACTCGATAGGTTCAGCCTTTTTTGAGATACGAGATAATAAAGAAATAGGAAAACATACATAAATACAAGATACGCGCGAAAAACATAACCCTTCCTTAACAGGCACGGGAGGTATATTTTAAAGTCGAATGAAAATACCTTTCAATTTGTCTTTCTACAATATTACCTGAAGGCGGTTTTGCTTGAAATTAAAATTTTGTTTTAAAATTTTATTTTAAGACGCGTGGTGGACGCGTGAGGGCCGACCACGGGGGCCGACGTCACTGATGTCTGCGCATTGAGTTTTTTCTGTGAAAATTGCGAATGCTTTCTTCGATTTCTACTTTGGTTTGGTTGTAGAAATTATTAACGTCGAAGGTCCAATGGTACCACATACTGTTGTGCCATTATTAGAGGATGGTGCTTGCCTCTTTCGAGCATTATCATCCATCACTAATACATTAAGGATTGTAAGTATACAGGGTGTCCAGGAATTAATGGATAACCCTTTAACTGCGGCTAGCTTGACCGATGCCCTACTTGTAAAAAAATTATGACCTCAGTAAAAGTGTCACTTTTTTTTTTCACCGTAGGAGGTCAAAGACAAAATTTTAAAAATATTTTGCCTATTTTTTTCAATAAAACTTATTTTTTAAATTATTTTCTTATAAATAGGTACTAAAATAATGTATTCATTTTAAGTATCAACTATTAAGGTATATTAAAAAAAATAAAAAACCCAAAAATGTTGATATTTGATGAAATGGCATGAAAATAACTGAGCGTAGGGAGAAAATTATTAAAAAAACGGTTTTTGTACGATATTTCGAAAACTGTGACACTTTTACTGAGGTCATAATTTTTTTACAAGTAGGGCATCGGTCAAGCTAGCCGCAGTTAAAGGGTTATCCATTAATTCCTGGACACCCTGTATATGTGTTGTGTATGTATGTTAGTTTATTTGTTTGTTTCTTAATTTGTCATCATTGAACTCTAAAATTAATAGACCTATTTTTAAAATACTTTCACTATTAGAAAGCTACGCTCACTGTGCGATGCGCATGCATAGCAATATCAGCTTTTGACTACGGAAAATATCACACTCACACAGAAATAAAAGAATCTTTTAGATTTGGTCATACTAACAGCTACATGGCAATAACCTGATCAAGGACAAAAGCAACTTTTTACCGCGGGAACTCAATCCCACGGGAAAATTCTTTTAGCGGCGGGTGAAACCGCGGGGCGGAAAGCTAGTATGAAATAAAATAGCATTGTAAGCGAATTGTTAGTACTAAAAAATCCTCAAAAAAATGGGAAGAAATTATTGAAGATGGCTGGCACACATGCAATATTTGCCCGTTTTTAAAGGATTTTCCCGGAATTATTATAGTTAGTATTGTTATGTTTTACATATGTAAAATTGTATGTCATTTAATTTACAGATCTATGATATGGAAAATAAAAAAATAGGCAAGATGAAGCAATGTCTAAATCAGTTCACTGTAACTTTCCCACTGGAAATGGATCCGCGAAGTAAAGCATCTTTGGTTGCGGCCTGCATCTTCGTGGTAAACTTTAGCCATTTATACAGGGTGTTAATTTAATTGCGTGCCATACCTTAAGGGGTGTTTCAGTAACGTATAAGAAGCCCAAAGATAAAAAATAAAAAATAAATCCAACTCAAAAAATCAAATAATCAAAAGCCGGTATTTATTATGATTACAAGAGCTGCGCCTACCTCTCGTGCTATAACCGAGCGCGCGCGAGTCGCTATAATTGGTCGATGCGACTCGCGCGCATGAGAAGTAGGCGCAGCTCCGGGAATCATCATAAATGCCTACCGACATTTGTTATTTTTGTTTTTATTTTAGTTGAATTTTTTTCAATATTTTATATAAACACCCCCTAAGCTATGGCACGCAATTAAATCAACACCTTGTAGAATCAGACGTAGTTTTCTCCATGGTAGGTAAACTTTACTCATTTTTCGCATATTTTACTGAATATGTCGTTAAACTCTGAATTAATATTCATAAAGTCATTATTATCATTGAAGACCGCGACGCGATAGACTTCCACTTGCTTTTGACCACAACACCACCGACCACGTGACCTGATCAGCGATATTTTGTAGTTTTCGTATACCTACTAGCATAGACAAAATTTCGTCCATGCTAGCATAGACAAAATATACGAGATAACTTAATTAAATATCTATGTCGGATACGTATCACAAAAAGATATAGCTAAAAAACTATTCGAGGCATTCGTCATCTCGCAGGGCAATTAACTCGCACGGATTTTAATTACTATTAATTGTCGAAGATAAATAAACGCCTTACGCATACAGCCTGATTGATTGCCGGATGCAAACAGTCTGCTCCTGAACCCGGCAACCCTGTGCCGGATCAGTGCGTCAAGCCCCGCCAGGCGTGCCGTGCCTTCGCAAACATTTCCGAAGCACTACACCAGCGAGGCAACCAAAACAACACCCTATATGCGTCATTATACTGGACCTTCAGCCTCCTATAATCCTCCTGATTCTATAACTACACAGACTTTCGCTTTTACGTCCACCTGGGTCACCCTGTGGTTTAGCTGCTATCCATTGTGTAGTATACCTACTTATTTTAAAATAAATCAATTTTCAGGAAATGACGACCAAACGAAGAAAGGAGAGGGTGATTACTCCTTGAACGGAAGAAAAGAAGAGGAATACTACTTGACCGATAATAATGAAAAATTATACCATGTAATATAGAGCAAAGAAGGGGAATCCAGGGGGGTGTCCAGCGGTATTTAACTTTGTAAAACTAAATACTTATTTGCAGCTAATATTATTTTTTTTCCATTTTTAGGATTTCCATCTGTAGAGTACTAATAAAGTGCACATTAAACCGATGAACCCTGGTGTCAAAGTTTTTAAACCGCCTAAATGCACAGCTAATTGGCCTCTGATATGGTATGTGTAACAACCACTATCAACGACTGCGACCGGGACCGACGGCTTAACGTGCCCTCCGTCCGAAGCACGAAATCTTTTTCTTCGTGATTTCTTAGTGATTCAGCCTACATTGTCCTAGCTAAACTGGGGAAAATCAGGTGTAATGCAGCCATATTTTAACGTACGTTGTTCATCTCGGGTTCTGGCATTAGTAAGGTACTCTCATGCCATTTCGCAGTGTGGTGTAATTAAAAACTGGTCGTTTTACATACTTGCCAAACCACGAATTTGGCAATTGACTTTTTCGTGTTTGCCAGTCCGCGAAATGGTTTTTCAAAACTCTCAATGGCCGAAATAAAAGGACATATCGGGGATTACGCGTTTTGCATTTGCCAATCCGCGAAGTGTGCCTTTTTTCCGGCCAATGAGCGATTTTGGGGATTGTACGTAAGTAACACAATGTATAGACGAGTTGGGGAACGACTCGAAATTCGAAGCGGAGCATTTCCACAACAAGTATTGTATAATTACTTAATAGGACGCCTCGGTAATTTATGTGTTTTTGTACTTTTTTGCAATAAAGATATTTTTATTTATTTATTATTTTATAATTTAGGATTGGGTCTGGTTTCCCTTCTGGGTTGCGGAGGTCAGATGGCAGTCGCTCTGTTCTGTGTAAAAACCAGTAGGTACCCTCGTTAGATCCCCTAGATTAGGTAGCTGACCCCGTGAAATACGGGAAAATGGCTAGGAAGATGAATATCATTTGTGGTGTATTCTCTGCCAAGCCGGACAACAAAGATAACTAGTCATATTGCACAATAAATAACGCAATTAAAATAATAAAACCTCTTGTAGGTATCTTAGTTATTAGTGTTTAGATTTTCTTTTATTCAATATCCGCTGGACACCCTGCATATTATTATTAAATAAAAATGTTTATTCTTATATAAATACGGAAATTTGGAAGTAATGTACTTAATTACATATTTTATTTTTATTTAAAAATCTTACAAAAATACTGATTCGTATTTATCCTTGTTTTATTTATTTTTATTGTGTGTGTTTCCTCGTCAGCAATTACACCGAATAAGTACTATCATTATGCCCTCTTTCAAAAGTTTTAGTGTTTATTAAAACCCCGATTTCATAATAATCCTGCGACATATATTCAACGTGTAACAGAAAGGGTAAGTTGTGTACCCTGAAGGATGTACCTAAATCTGCCCATGAAACTGAACAACTTCCCAATATTTAATAACGTACGCATACACGCTCGCAAACACAATAACACACACACACACACACACACACACACACACACACACACACACACACACACACACACACACACACACACACACACACACACAAACCAGTTATATACTAACCTAAAATCATTATTCAGTAAATATTTATTTACTTATAGCACACATCCACATCACATGCACACTAAGATACTCCACCGATAGACATCATTTAGTTTAGATCCACTGTTCAAACGGACGACACGCTGTCTCCCAAGACACAGGTACTAACCTAGTTTGGGAGCCACAGTTTCACAGCCACTTCATGTTAGTTCCTAACTGTGGTTCCTAATATGTTTTTTTTTTTAACTGTGTAACTTTTAAGTGCATAAGGTTGTATTTTCTGCATAAATAAATCTTATTATTATAATATTATTATTAATATACATAAGCAGATTCGAAATACGATAAAAATTTTGGCTTTCCAACTTTCCATACTTAAATGTAATCTCGTATCAGCTCACCACCTCAAAATGGGGAGCGTCACATCAAGTGTTGCGGACAACTGCTCTCGCTCTTTCCTTTTCCGCCGGCGAATACGCAAGCCCCGTTTGGAGCCGCTCTGCCCACGCAAGGCAAGTGGATATAGCTCTAAACGAGACATGCCGGATCATTACTGGTTGCTTAAAACCGACTCCGGTATTAAAGCTGTATCCACTAGCCGGGATTGCGCCCCCAGTCGTACGGCGAGAGATAGGTGACTTGATCGAAAGAGCCAAACTTGAGGTTGACCCTCGCCATCCGATGTACTAGCACCCTACCTACAGTGCCTCAGAGGCTGAAAAGCCGCCACAACTTCTTAAAATCTGTTTTGCCCCTACAGGGTAGTGTGTCAGATGCCCGCTGTGACCTTTGCCGTCATTTTATCCCGCCATCGGAGACTCTCCCCTCTGGGCATGATTTGCCATGGGCGACCTGGAAGTCCTTAAACCGCCTCCGGACTCAGGTCGACCGCAGCAAGGATAATCTGTGCAGGTGAGGTTTCTGCGGCGGCGGTGTGGATTAATGCGAGTGCGGACAGTCGCCACAGACTATGGCGCACCTGTTGAACTGCCCTGCATGTCCCGATAGTTGCACTGTGGAGGACCTCAAAAATTTTGATTGAGTTTGCCTCGAATCGAAAAGAAGAAGAAGCTGATGCATTTTGTATGGGAAGGAAAAAAAAAGTGTCGGTTTATGGCTCGTCAGTTTACAACACTCGCCAGTTAGGAAACTCCCTTGGAGTCAGTTTGTATCTTGACCCATGTTTCTTAGGAAAACTTGTTCAGTCAAATGGGCAGATTCACATTCTTCAGGGTGCCCTTTCTGTTACATGTTATAAAATCGTTACAATATTTTTTGTCATACTAATTCAGTGATTCAGTAGGTACCTATGGCAAAAAATATTTCTCAGACTAATAAAGAATATGTTACTGTAAAAGCCCGAAGTGCGGTAAACGATTTACCGGTAAAACCTAAGATTTGCCAACCTCTGTTGGTAAAACCCCCGAATTTCGGACTTTTATCACCATTCACTTGGTAAATCCTAGAATTTAGGTACCTCTGAACCACAGAAAGCTCTGAACACAGGTAAATGTTGAAATAAACATTTATACATAAATCCTAGGTTTTACCGTACCCCTTTCGGGTTTTTACAGTAACATATAAATGTGGTTTTCCGGTTTTCCCCCGATTGACCGTAGACGTGTTGAATTATGGCGTCGTTTGCCTATTTGTGTCTATAGCTGGGAAGAAAAGTAGCTGGTCCATTCTATGATTTTTTTAACACTCCCAGACAACCTCCCATTCTCCCAGTCCAGCATGGAGGTATCTATCAAACGTGTCTTTCTGTATGAGATTTGAAAAGATACATTCCCACGAAGTATATCGGAAGTTTGCCAATGTTGTTGTATAAATATTTGTTTCCTTTACTACTATTACCACCAATGTATTGACACACTTTGGTCTGATGATAATACCGGGTGTAACGGACAGGGACAGCTTAATTTAATGCAAACGATTAAAGCTATCTCAAGATTGAGAGCAATATTGAGTGCGGATTTGACAGGTGATTTTGTACTTGAATGACATTTCTGATACGCACTCAAACTCGCTGTCAATCTTGAGGGCTGCTTGATTATAAATACAGCCCTCTGACCATTGCTGTAAACCACACTACCAGCTGCACTACTAGTAGTGCAGTTAACGATGAACTGCACTACTAGGATAATTTTTCAAGAAGTTTCACGAGAACATTATTTCAAGGTATGAAAAAATTACTTTCCATAAAAAATAACTGTAAGGGTTTGCAGGGGAAAGTCATAAATAATTTTCATTTCCTGAAAGAATTTCCTGGTAAAAAGTCATTCAGTTTTATTGAATGAGCAACCCCGATCAGTTTGGTCCCTTACACCCCGTATTATCATCAGACCAAAGTGTGTCAATACATTGGTGGTAATAGTAGTAAAGGAAACAAATATTTATACAACAACATTGGCAAACTATCCGCCGGCGAATACGCAAGCCCCGTTTGGAGCCGCTCTGCCACGCAAGGCAAGTGGATATAGCTCTAAACGAGACATGCCGGATCATTACTGGTTGCTTAAAACCGACTCCGGTGATTAAAGCTGTATCCACTAGCCGGGATTGCGCCCCCAGTCGTACGGCGAGAGATAGGTGACTTGATCGAAAGAGCCAAACTTGAGGTTGACCCTCGCCATCCGATGTACTTAGCACCCTACCTACAGTGCCTCAGAAGGCTGAAAAGCCGCCACAACTTCTTAAAATCTGTTTTTGCCCCTACAGGGTAGTGTGTCAGATGCCCGCTGTGACCTTTGCCGTCATTTTATCCGCCATCGGAGACTCTCCCCTCTGGGCATGATTTGCCATGGGCGACCTGAAGTCCTTAAACCGCCTCCGGACTCAGGTCGACCGCAGCAAGGATAATCTGTGCAGGTGAGGTTTCTGCGGCGGCGGTGTGATTAATGCGAGTGCGGACAGTCGCCACAGACTATGGCGCACCTGTTGAACTGCCCTGCCATGTCCCGATAGTTGCACTGTAGGAGGACCTCAAAAATTTTGATTGAGTTTGCCTCGAATCGAAAGAAGAAGAAGCTGATGCATTTTGTATGGAAGAAAAAAAAAGTGTCGGTT